>PVIU01004613.1:0-124374 GCA_004026605.1 Ondatra zibethicus
GCCTACTGAGGGTTGCCCTCTCCTCTCTGCTCGGCTCCGTGGGACAAAGGAGACCCCCTAGCAGGGGACTCGTCCTTCCCCCAAGGCCTCAGCCCGGGTGGGCCGAGCTCAGGTGCAGCCGGGACAGGGTCCAGATGAATCCGCGGAAGCTGGTTGGGCGAGGTTCCCGGTCCCAAAAGCAGGCCTACTGAGGGTTGCCTGCTCCCAAATCCTTTCTTCTTATTTAGACAGAAAAGGGGAAGTGATCTGTTATTTCCTCTGTATGCTGTAAATATGTTTTGCATCATTGGTTAATAAAGAATCTTCTTTGGGCCTATGGCAGGGAAGAATAAAGCCAGGTGGGAATTCCAAACAGAGATAGAAGAGAAAAGAAGGTGGAGTCAGGGAGACACCATGTAGCTGTGGAAGGAGACACATGCTGGAGTGCCAGAACTTTACCCAGTAGACTACAGTCTCATGGTGACACACAGATTAATAGAAATGGGTTAATTCAAGATGTAAGCGCTAGATAGAAATATGCATAATCTCTTGGCCAAACAGTATTGTAATTAATATAGTTTCTGTTTGATTATTCAGGTCTGAACATCCAGGAAACAAACAAGCAGTCTCTGCCTACAAGCTTCTCTATGTAGCAGGTTCTTTCCATCAACACTTATCACCTTGATATGTAATTTTCAATTCCATCCTGGGGGTCAAAGTAATGTGACTTAAGGAAGACTTTGGATTGCCTCTCAGTTCTCATTTTTATCAGAATAATGCTTAGACAGTGGGCACTTTGTAAGCATCCCGATATGCCATAGTTTTCTGTTAGTATAACTTATTTGATGCTTGAACAAGACTCACTGTCCAAGAGACTCAATTTTCAACATAATAATAACCTCCACTTGATTTTTAGAGACAATGGCATTTGCTTGGACCTCATTGCTCCACAGTGATTTCATCAGATCCAACTTCTGTTAACTTCATTATGTCCACCGTTTTGTCCGCTATTATGTCCATCATTATTATGCCCACCATTTCCAAGACCCGACTTGCCCAGCTCTCAGCTTGCAAACCCGTAAGTCCTTTCTTACTTTTACAATTTCTCTTTCTCACGGGCTACCTGTAGAGAGCTCTCCAGCCTGGTTTGTTTACCATCCTACTCTCTTACTTTCTCATCCCTACTACCTTATCTTTGATCCTTTATCTAAGCTGTGAAGATACAGTGGTAATATTGAAGGTTTACCATACCTACGTGATTGATCTTTTAGGAAACTGCTTTCCTGAATCTGTCTCCCCTTCCCAATAAATACAGCATAACTTTGATCTTTTTCCCACATGTCCTGGTACAACTAATAAATAAATAAATCCCGAAATTAAAAAAAATGCATCTGGATTTTATCCATTCAGATGAGGCAAAGGCTTAGCTACCTACTTTCATGAAGGGGCACAGAGTATGTGAAGAAGTCAACGCTTTATCTTTTGCACTAAGAGTAAATATAAATTTTACTGAATAATTTATCTCTCCATTTTCCTCTTGGGTGCAAATATGTTCATTAGCTAGGACTGTGTTGTGCACCACAAGTCTATAGCTTGTGTTTCTGTTTCAGGTGTTGTCCTAGTAGTCAAGCATTAACACAGATGGTGATAACTTCCAAAGAATCATCACAAACATAAGTTAGTGTGACTTGAAGAGATGATAGTTTGGATAAGAGATAAAAATAACTTAAGTGACGTGGAAGGCTGCCTAGTGTGCCAACTGGCCATCTAAAATGTCAAGCGCTGTGTCTGAGATCATACATACATATACAGATATATATATCATTATTTAGAGATTAAGGATTCACTGCCTAGAGATTGAAGACGGGGATGGAAGTACATATAAGTAAGTATACATACATTAATAAGTTAGAAAACATTTCAGGCAGGGCTTGATGATTGATATTCTTTTTTGCACATTGGGCTTCGCTCACCCTGCACAGTTTTAAGAATGTAAGCTACTGATGGGTTATAGCCATTATTGTGCACACCTACGGTATCGTCTCTACGAGAGCCCTCGCTCACTTGAAATGCTGAGAGAGATTCCAGAATTAAGTGACCTTGGCAAAATTAGCTGGCGTTCTGTAGAAACAAAGCTGCACATTATTGTAATTGGTCTTTATTTGTGATTGAGTCAGAATCATCTTCAGCTAATTTCTCTTCAGATATGAAGCTAAAAGTTGCAAATACCTGACCGAATGAAAGGTGTGGCCCACGCTGGGGTAGCAACTGGCTCTGTGCACCCTTCAGTGGCTTTTGATCTTAGCGTATGGAAAGAAAACAGAGCCGTCCTCATGAGAAATATACGACACAGAACCAGTTTCTGCTTTATGAGAGACATTCCTGTTTTGTAAGGACTGTTTCATGTGTAATTTTGTAGCTATGGCTTATTCTCTGCTTTAGATTTTGTTTCTCTTGGCATTGCTTTGGAAATAAGGTCTCCACCGTGTACCCAAAGCTGGTTTCACCTTTATATCATCTTTCTGTATGTAATCCTTAAGTGCTGAGAACTGAGGTATGTATATACTCAACTGCAGCTTGTTCCCAACGCCCTCCTACCCAAATAGTTTTCTTTTCATTTTTATTCAAAAGCTTTGATAGTGTTAGCCTTTGCCAGATAAATTCTTAAGTCCTGGGAGAATGAGGATCTAAATGTGAAGGCTTCAACCCTGTGTCCTAGCCTTTGGGTTACAGCTCAGCTTGAAAATCTTAACTTCACAAAGGTGCACACCAGGCCTTTTTATCATCAAAGAT
Source organism: Ondatra zibethicus (assembly GCA_004026605.1). Classification (NCBI taxonomy): domain Eukaryota; kingdom Metazoa; phylum Chordata; class Mammalia; order Rodentia; family Cricetidae; genus Ondatra; species Ondatra zibethicus. Next base: position 2,773 of record PVIU01004613.1, read on the forward strand.
AACACACGCAAATAGCCTCACTTTGAAGGATAATTGAGCTAATTGTTTGCTGAGCTAGTTTATACTCCCTTCTCTATTCCTTGGACTAAAGAACCTCCTTCACCAAGAGGGTGCAGGCCAGCCTTGGCATCTGAGTACACTGGGAAGGGCCGTGTGACTGTATGACATGTACTAGTTTCTAACCCTTAGCTTGCATTTTCTTGCACATTTATCTTCCTGGATCTTCCTTTTCTCTCTTCTCTACTATGTTTGGTCCAAATGATCACTAATGGACCTACTAACACTATCATTTTAAGTCCTAGTCTTAACGTGTTTAAATTGGAAGGAATGAACCAAGCTATTCAGTACCTTCTAAAGCACTGATGGAGGAAATACCTGGATGCTTCTCTGTGGCTTCCTGGCTGGGAAGTCTTTCGATAGAATGGCCATAATGGAGGAATGGAAAAGGGGGCTGACTCTGAAGTCAGATTGCTGGGTTTCAGGTCACAGTTTTGATAACTGCTGGTGTGTAACTTGTCTCAGCTTTTCCAGCTAATTTACTTCCATGAACCTTGTTTGAAGGTTTTCTTTTTTTAATTGATATTTATTGAGCTCTACATCTTTTTCTCTGCTCCCCTCCCTGCCTCTCCCCTCCCCCTTCAACCCTCCCCAAGGTCCCCATTCTCCAAATTAACTCAGGAGATCTTGTCTTTTTCTATTTCCCATGTCTCTTTTAGGGTCCTCATTGTTGTCTAGGTTCTCTAGGATTGTGATTTGTGCGCTGGTTTTCTTTGCTTTATGTTTAAAATAAAAACCACATGATCATCTCATTAGATGCCAAAAATGCTTTTGACAAAATACAACACCCCTTCATGATATTCTTCCAAAGGTCTTGGAGAGGGCAGGGATACTAGGAACATACCTAAACATAATAAAGGCAATATACAGCAAGCCAACAGCCAACATCAAACTAAATGGAGAGAAACTCCCAGCGATCCCACTGAAATCAGGAACAAGACAAGGTTGTCCACTCTCTCCATTTCTATTCAATATAGTTCTTGAGGTCCTAGCTAGAGCAATAAGACACCAAAGGGAGATCAAGGGGATACAAATTGGAAAAGAAGAAGTCAAAGTCTAACTATTCGCTGATGATACGATAGTTTACATAAGCTACACCAAAAATTCAACCAAGGAACTTCTACAACTCATAAATTACTTTCAGTAATGTAGCAGGATACAAGATTAACTTTAAAAAAAATTAGCAGCCCTCCTGTACACAGATGATAAAAGGGCTGAGAAAGAAATCAGAGAAATATCACCCTTCGCAATAGCCACAAATATCATAAAATATCTCGGAGTAACTCTAACCAAACAAGTGGAAGACTTGTATGACAAGAGCTTTAAATCTTTGAAGAAAGAAATTGAAGAAGACACTAGAAAACGGAAAGATTTCCCATGCTCTTGGGTAGGTAGAATTAACATAGTAAAAATGGCAATCTTACCAAAAGCAGTCTACAGATTCAATGCAATGCCCAGCAAAATCCCAGCCAAATTCTTCACAGACCTCGAAAGAATGGTACTCAACTTCATATGGAAAAGCAAAAAACCCAGGATAGCCAAAACAATCCTGTACAATAAAAGAACTTCTGGAGGCATCACAATCCCTGACTTCAAACTCTACTACAGAGCTACAGTACTGAAAACAGCCTGGTGCTGGCATAGGAACAGACAGAAGGACCAATGGAACTGAATAGATGACCTGGATATTAATCCACACTCCTTAGAACACCTGATTTTTGACAAAGAAGCAAAAAATATCAAATGAAAAAAAGGAAAGCATATTTAACAAGTGGTGCTGGTATAACTGGATATCAACATGTAGAAGAATGAAAATAGACCCACATCTATCACCATGCACAAAACTCAAGTCCAAATGGATCAAAGACCTCAACATAAAGCCAGCCACACTGTTTGAAGGTTTTCATAGAAGGTTAGGAAAACTACAGTCATATGTAGGCCAATGGTATCAAGAGATAAAGGGAGATTCTTTCCAAGGAAATCTGTCCCTGAAAGGAAGGAACAGAAGGATGGAAAGAGGTACAAATAAGAATCGGTGCGATTGTGGGGAGAGAGAAGTGGAGGAAGGGGGAGAACCAGGGAGAACCTGATTCTATGAACTCTGAACATTCCTCCTCTATCTGCCTTCTGGAAACTTTCCCTGCATTCTTTGTAAAACCCCTCCGAGCACAAGGCATCTAGTTGTGCACCCATTGCTTTCATTGGCCATGGGGAGGAACTGTGCTGTGCTGTGCTGTCCCTCTGAGATCTTCCACAGACTGTGCTGTATAGTGATATGAACATCACTGCTTACCCAAACTCCCATTAGGAGCTGAGAGTACTTCGAGTCTCACTGCAGATTTATAATGCACCTTAAAAATCACAGTGAAATGAAGTTGATAATAAAAACCACAGAAGAAAGTTATTCTCAGGCCTTGTTGCCTTTCAAATAGTGAAAACCACCACTATTTTGGAGGACCTTCCCATGAATGCGCATGTTTTAAAGTCAGTCTCTACTAGCTGAGAAGGCACGAGTTCTCAAGTTTAGTCCTGTGGCTGTTGACGCAGTCTCCATCTGCAGAGTTGGTTAAGGACCTCTGACTACTAATCGCTGTTGTTGGCTACACATTGGGCTCTAGGCACACTTTTGTCCTACGATGGTTACATTTGATTCCTTGACAGCGAGAAACCATGACAGACTCAGAAGAAGTGACTGAAGAAAGGGAGCCAGGGTGGGAGACATGAAGAGTAGAAGTCACCTCGTTACTTCCCAGAGAAGGAAAGAGAAGTCCTCAGGAGCAGTAGAATTAAAATCTGCATCTGTAAGAGATGGTTTAAACTATCCTTTCATACATTAACCATCAAAGCCAGAATCTGAACCACATCATTGAGTATCATAATATCGCTTTACATCTGATAGTTCCTCTATATTTCATGATGATTTATGCTTTGGGCAAGGCTGTGGTGCTCAGTTTATTGATGAGGGGGCTGAGCTAGAGATAATTCAAATTCCATACTTTGATTTACCCAATCAGTGAGGGTTAGAGCAGAAGTAGAATCCAAGGATATAATTTCTACCTCTCCATTGTATCTTTGACAGATCTATTGATTAATTTGATTTGTTCATTCATTAAGTCATTCATGATACAGGATTAATGTTCATCCAAAACAAAGGTTAGGCATTATCAAGTTAAAATATTGGAATTTAAAAATAATTGTCACTCCAAATTCATAGAATTGTTACTGTTCTATTTTAAAATAAAATTTATATATTCTATGTGTTTTTCACATCATGTATCTTGATCTCATTCATTCCCCAACCCTTTGAATCTGCCCTCTGTCCCTGCATCATCCCCTGGAATAAATCAAAATTAAAGAGGAAAAAAAATGAAGAAAATAAAATGAGAAAAATAAAAAGGGGGAGGCAGAATTAAAATGACCCAACAAGTCCCACTGTTCACCTTTTATCCATACATCTCTACTTGAAAATGTTCATTGCAAAAAGTCATCTGGTTTGAGGTCCCTGGTCTCCACTCCACACTCAACGCTGGGCCTTTGCTATGATTCTTCCTGGACATTCCCCTGGCACCCTGTATTGTGCAGCTTCTGTAGCTCTGGGTCTGTTGGTCAGGTCCCTTCATGTGTTGCAGCAGGTCATAGATGGGGTGGATGTTGGAGCAGGGCAAGTTATAGCCCTGAGTCTGGACCTGGGCAGCTATAGGGTTGGTCTGCCAGATGGGAAATGGAGACAGCAGTCCCAGGCTCACAATTTTGGGGCTGGCTTACCCATTCCTCCACGAACAGCGCTGGGGCTGTTGCAGTGCCCTGCAGTATGCAGGACCTACTCTCCTGAGTGCTGCAGCTGATGAGCATCAGGGACAGCTCTTCCATCTGCCCCAGGCATTGGTGGTGGTGATGGGGGCTTCTTTCCCCCCACCCATGCCACCAAAGACAGATGAGAAATGGGGGCAGCTCTCCCATGCTCACATCTTCAGGTTTGGGTCAACCACACCCGTGTTAACAGGGTTGGTGACTGTTCTTCTTCCCCTCCCCCTGAATCTACACAGGATCCAGTAGGCAACTGGATATCTGTCTGGGGACAATAATACGTCAATATCCTTCTAAAGAATTGGTTCCATATCGTATTCCTTGTTAAGTAGCTTTGCGATGCAAGCAAAGTTTATTGATGTACAGTGGGCTCCGGTATAGTTCTAGCCAGTGAAGATAGGGAAAGCACAGTAGAAAGTCTTGGAATGAGAGAAAGGAAAATATGGGCATGCAGTCTTTCATGGCTTGCTTCTCAGGACAGGAGGCTCATTGATATGCGTCGAGATTATTCCCCGCAAGGAGCCGTCACAGTGTTTTCCACTATGTTGAGTTGAAATCCTTTTTCCTATAACTTTTGTTCTCTGGGCAAGTTCACTGCAGTTGTTCTGGGGCAAATGCAAACAAGTCTTTACCTTCCTTGATGCTTTTTCTTACATTTAAGGACAATCTCACACTCTTCTCTCTGACTCTTCCCAATTTGTCCTGTCCTGCTGAGACTCTCCTGGTTTCGAATGAGGGTTTCTTTGGCTGTGGCCTGGTCCTCAGAAGACTTCAGAGTTCTCATTTTCTCAAAGCAGAATGTGAGGAGTGGAGAGATGAAAGGACTCACTAAAGAAATCTAAAACCAAGCCACCTTGATGTGTGTGTGCTTTTCTTTGCATCCTAGAATATGTTTCCAAATCTCCATTTCCAGAAGTGTCACTCCTCCATTGTGGCACCTGTCAGTCCCTTCAGTCCTATGCATTTTCTGTTAAAATGACCAGATCCAAGAGGAGATCTACTCACATCCTCAGCACACTGTGGAGGCAAAACCTCTTTCCTGACCCAGGAAAGTCTGTGGAGGCATATCCTCTCACCCGGCCCAGGAAAGTCTGATGTTGAGAGCATATCAAAAGCATTTGGAACCTTTTAAAAATTAATGCTGAGCCCATTCAAGATGGAGAAAAGTGAAGATGTACCCCAAGCCACAGTAATTCGAGCAGTTATTTCGCCTTTAAAATAGGAAGTATTACATTAGAGCCTTGCGCCTCATTGTTTCAGTTAGGGTTTCTATTGCTGCAATAAAATAGGTCGTAGAGGGATGCTGCTTGCTGACTTGCTTCTCTGGGCTTCCTCAGCCCACCTTTTTATAGAACTCATTATCATCAGCCCAGGGCTGGTGCCACCTACCACAGGCTGGGCCCTCCCCCATTGATCACTAATTGAAAAGCTGCCTTACAGCTGGATCTCATGGAGGCATTTCCTCAGCTGAGGCTCCTTCCTCTCTGATGACTCTAGCTTGTGTCAAGTTGATACAAAACCAGCCAGGACACTCACCTTGCTGAAAGGTAAGAATGACTCTTGTACTTGAATTTAGGAAAGGGGAGGAATTGATTCTGAGCATCGGATTATAATCCTTGATCTCAACTAACGGAGGAATAGATGAAGTAGACTTGTTCCTTTCTACCTGTGGAAGTGGTAGGAACTGTTCTTACACTTTGAACTACATCTCAGGCTTACGTATAACCAGTTCTCAAGTGCCCTGGGTTGTGATCATCCTCTATGTTCTTGCATTATTCCTTCACAGATCCTGGGGTAAGGAGCATCTCATGTGTGACTGTTTTATAGATGCCTGGAGCACAAAACAACAGTCTAGCTGGTAACATCCACTACATGGTGCTTTTAGAGGAGGAGTGCACCTCACTCACGTTTATTCACAATGTCCGTGCAAGGCAGAGCTCAGCCTTCATGAATTTTACATTTTTGGTTGAGAAAACACATTTAAGAAAAAAAGATACGTGTTCAACAGGCGGGAGGAGCTCTGTATGTTCAATGCACACAAACAATAAATTTGCAGCAGGGTTAAAGAGAACATGGTTTCTGACCTTACCCCTGGCCCATGTTGTCTATGTCTTGCACAATTTGCACGGTAAGCTTCTCATTCCTGGTCCTTCCCATCTTAAGTAGACGTTTATGAGCCAACCTTCCCTTGCAATGTTTTCAGCTGTGAATTCTATGAGTACAGGGTCCGTGTCTTGGTCTATCTACACCCCTACCCACACACCCATAGTGTCAGTGCGTCTTCTATACCATGCAGTAATTTATTGACTACACGATTCTGAAAATGAAGTTGTGTAAGAGTTAGAGATGCACGGCATGAATTTCACATCTGGTGCTCAGATCCACCCTTTTCTGGATTCATATGGCGCCGTTTCATATTAACTTTTTTTTTTTTATCAGTCTTCGGCTTGCTCTTCCAGGGTTTGGTGCTCTGGCAATCCAAAAGTAGCCTGCTCGGGAAGAAGACAAGAGGAAGTCCCAGGACATCCAGCTAGGATTTAAGGGCAAGTTCTGTGTTAACAAGAGATAGACAATCCAGGAAGGTGGTTTCAACTTGATGAACGTTTGGTTACTATGTTTGAATAGCATTACATTCGTAATGTAATATGCCAGTGTAAATTAAAATGAATATAAACAGAATTGCAAGTTTTCTCTACAGGTGTAAGACCAACAGTCAAGACATACCTCCTTGTTTCCTTCCCTTCCCTCACTTTTACAACTGAAAGATAAGCCATTAAGGAAGAAGCACTCAGTGAGGAGTAAGGGGCATAGAATCCATTCATGACTGTAATTTAATGACTTGGGATCGGTCACTGTTTCCTCTATATTATGATGACGGGAGTCCACTAGGTGTTCTCCCAGGTGCACACCATCTGTGTGCTCTACTTAGACTTAACCAACTATTGTAGAATAACACACAGGTTCTTTTATTTGCTTGTGGTGAAGCACATCATAGAATGTAACAAACCAAAGGACCTCGTAAACAAACCAAAGAAACAAGCACCCCCCAACACTTTTTTCCCTCTCCCCCTCTCCGGTTATGACATCAGCTAGCTATATACTGTGGGAAAGTCATTGTGATTTCTGAAAGGCCTTCTCCTTTGAGAAAATGTCGGAAACAGGCTAAGTGCTGTTACTATCCTCTAGACTTAGGTCTAGGATTCAGAGGTCTGGGAATACAAGGGCATGGCTGTTCAAAACAGAGACTGTTTAGTTTGACCTTGCTTCTGTGCCTTGATTTTTGCCTCCATTGCCAGGTGAAAGACCCTACTTTTTTTTTCTAATTAAGCATCACTTTCTTACTAATAACAACGTTCCAATATAAACAAGAGAAAAGACCTGTTGAAACAGTAACCATTATGGGTGCAGCTCGTGCCTATTCAGAAATGTTCTCTCAAGAGCAGAAGACAATGAACTCAACCTTCTCCAGTCTTCTTTGGCTCACTTTGGACATCCAAGGGGAAAAAACCCCGAGTGCAGTTCTGTGGCAGAATTCATACTAGAAACCAACCCTGGAAGTCAGTGGCTCCAAATCCCCCCATTCCCTCAATCCAGATGTCCCCAAACCCTTAGGAAATATGACAGCCAGAAGCTGTCAAAACCCCAAGTTTACTGGAGGTCTTTAAGAGACCTCATGCATATTCCCCAGAATCCTCACCTTCCTCTTATTTTTGTCACATGACGTCGACATAAACCTGAGGGGTCTCATTGCTCAGTTGCCCAGGAAAGACCTTTGCAATCAAAGTACAAATTCTCCCCGAGATATTTCAAACAGAACCACATTTTGTCAAAAAGGAAGACATTCCTTCCATCTTGTCCATTTCTGCCACATTATAAAGGGAACTGTGTGTTAGTCATCCCGCCTAGTCCTTGCCTTCATCAAGGGTTCGGTTCTCCTGAATAACAAGGAATGCACACGAGCATCTGAATGCAAACAAGTAGCTTAACAAAAAATATAAATCCCTGGAAGTGAAATGTAATTACCAGGTTAAAAAAAAAAAGCACCCATTTACGAGAGCCTATCACATTTCGCGTCTCTGCACGCAGCTCCCCCCAACACTGCTCCTGTTGTGTCAGATAGTGGCAGTGTTGAGCCCGGGAACCGGCGCCCAGCCCGCGGCGGTCCCCGCGGCCGCACAGTCTTCGCGGCTGGCTCCGACTCGCTGGAGCTACTGGGCCGCGAGGGCGCTGGGGAGCAGGAGGGGCGCGGGGGCTGGCGAAGGGTCCCGGATCCGCGTCCCCGAACTGTTCTCCTTCCTCCCCGGGCTAGAGCCCGCTCCCTCCCAATTGACCGACATTCACCGAGGGGGGCGGTCGAGGGAGAGGTCACCGGCCGCTTGCCGGCTGCGCCTCGCTGGGCTCCGGCTGGGGAGCGGCCCGGGTTCGCAGAGGGAGCAGTGTGGGCTCCCGCGCCCCCTCCGAGGCAGATCGCGGGGTGGCAGTCCCCGCCGGCTCCGCCGCCCGGCCGCTCCAATCCTCCCCCTCCCCCGCTCACGCCCTCCCCCTTCCTTTCAGTAGGACTCCGGGACTCGGGAGAGGGCGCGGGAGGCAGGCACACGGGCCCGACCCCACTCCAGCGCTCGCCGGGGACGCGGGCGGGCGGCGAAGGGACGCGGAGGGGGCGCGGGGCGGGCGCGGCCATAGAGCGGCGGCGGCGGCGACGGCGGCGGCGGCAGTAGCGACCGCGGGCGGACCAGCGGCGGCAGGGCCGGCGGGCGCCGGGGACCGAACTGCACAGCTCAGCAAAAGCGCCTCAGCCCTCGGCGCGCCGCCTCCTGCGAGCCCAGCCGGGCAACATTTTGTAAACCTTCCAATCCATCCTTTGGAGAAAAGGGAAAAAATAGCGTTGAACGGAGAGACGGGGAAATCTATATAATATATATGTACATATGCATATTTATGTATATGTACACATATATATTATATTTGGTTCCTGCTAAAATTAGCCGGGCTCGCCGAGCGCCTGTGTGCGAGTGTGTGCGAGTGTGTGCGTGCGGGCGTGTGTGTGAATGTGATTACTCCAGGACTCCTCGGGCTCCGGAGACGCCATTTTCCCCCTTGATATCTCTCTCCGTAAATCGGTGGCGCGGCGGAGGCGGCCGCGGCGGGCGGGAAGCGCGGGGCTGGCCGGGGCGCTCGCCGCCGCCTGCGCGCCCGGGGGCCCCGGCGCCCCCCGAGCGAGGGCGGCCCGCCCCGCGCGTCGCCGTTTGACAGATGCTCGTCGCTATGGAGTTGCTGCAGCAGCACCTTTGGGGGCTCGGACGAGCGACCGGAGGCGGAATCTGAGCGAGCGCCCAGGCCAGTGGAGCCGGAGCCGCCGGGACATGGGTGAGCAAGCGCGGCGACCTTGGCGCGGGAGCCGGGGTGCCTAGCCTCCCACCGCGCGGCGGGCCCAGCGCGCCGGGGGCCGGGGGCGGTGTGTACCATGCATGCAAAAGTTCACGTCGCCTCGCCGGGGCTTTGACTTTGCACTGGGCTCGAGGGGGGTGGGGGGCCCGGCCAAGGGGGCGGGATGCAGGTCCCCGCGAGGCTGCGCGGGGATGGGCGCGATTCCGCCGGCTGGTGGGTCGGCAGTGGTGCTGACTTAACTGGAGTAGCCCGTTGGTGGCGGTGATGGTGGAAGCATCGGGCTGGAGGGCTGGGAGCTTATTGAGTTTCGGCTAATCTGATCCCTTCCCCACCCCCTCCTTCTGCACCCTCCCTTGGTCCTGCTGTCGGCTGCCGGGGCTGGCGGGTTTGGCTTTGGTGAAGTGGACTGGGGAAAGGGAGGGGGTAGGGAAAGGGGTGGGGAGGAGGCAGGATATTTTTTCCCCCTCTCTTTGTAACTTGCAGGTTAAGTGGAGCTAGAGAGCTACATTGTAACCTAGTTGGATGGGGGGGGGGGAGTGAATGTATCAGAATCTAAGGTGTCGTTAATAGAAGAACAGGCGAGAAGTGGTCCAGCCAATGAAGGTTGGTGTATGTTTGTGTTCTGGCTGTGTGTTAGTTTTTCTCTTTTAAAAATCTTAATCGGTGGATTTGAGTCTCTTTCTTGTGATCTCCGGGTTGGGGATTGTGAAAAGGCAGGAATTCCCTTAAAAGCAGAGAATGCCCCCTTTGAAAGCACGCATTGTGTGCGTTTGTACAGGAGCCCAGGGCTTGGGAATTAACGCAGGCTTCCCTGTTCGGTGGTTTCCAGAGGGAAATCACTCCGGAAAGGAAACCCTTCAGTATGGATTTATTGTTTTTGTCTTTCGAACCATTATCTCTTTGACTAAAATACTGTCTGTGAAGTTCCTCAGAATCCAAGTCAGGTAAATTGGACTGGGCAGATCTGTGTAGCAAGACGGTGATAACGGGGGCACTGTTTTCGGTGTCTGTGATGGAAGCATTGTTGGGTAATTGTAATTTCCGATCAGTAGAGCATGCTGCTCCTTAAAAAAAGAAATAAATAAATAAGTTGCTGCCGAAATGCTGTCTTCTATGCTCTCTCTGTACACTCTCCCATCTCGCCCCTCCCAGACCCGTACCAGCTACTACAGTTCTGAAATTGAATCCAACTACAGATATTTTGTTGAAGATCAACAAAGTTGTTTAGTTGGAAGTAGGGATGAGGCTAGAGATACTGGGAGTGTGGTTACTGCCCTCTGATGCCGCATTTACTCTTTATGTGCGCCTTTGTGGGATTCTCAGCATGTGCATCTGTCTGGAAGGACTGTTGAGGGAAGGATTTCCGATTCGTTTCCGTTTCAAATAAACTGTCCGGATAATCTCATGGTTGATGTCTGATACTAACAGGGCAGTGTGTGTGTGTGTGTGTGTGTGTGTGTGTGTGTGTGTGTGTGTGTGTGTGTGTGTGTGTGTGTGTGATTAGTCCTGCAGAAACTCTCCTCTACAAGGGAGTGATTCTAGAATACTACAGAAGCTACTTTGCCTTCGCTGCCCCTAATCCTCCTGCCCACAACCGTCCACACCTTTCCTGTTGAAGTTTGGTTCGAGACCACGGTCTTTATGGAAATACTGATCTTAGTTTCTTTTTTAAAAATGTGTTCCTTTCTCCTTTCTTTTATTTTCTTTCCATCTTAATCTTGTTTTATTGACTGATTTATTTATTTCCTTGACAACTTGCACTGAAAAGTGATTTCATGAAGAAGTTGTCAGTGAAACTCTTTGGCAGTTCATGCCCATCCTCCACGATTTTATAGTGCCTGCAGAGAAATGTCATGTGTCTCATTCAAACTCAAATTTTGAAATTCCCCTCTGCACTTTTTGCTGTGGGGAAGAGGGACCTGGAGTGGAAGAATGCTCTCTGCAGCCCTGAGACCAGATCTAGGGACCTAGGAAAGAGTTTCCTTTCTCACCCAAGTTAAATACAGCCTGGCTGGCAAGAGAAGGTAGTGCCAGCTGGCCAGGGGGAGGAGAGAGTTTACAGCCTCTCATGATGCAGCCAGTTTACAATCCTTGCCTCCCTCTTCTCTTGACTTCTGTGGCTTCCTTTCACTGACTGCCCTTAAACTCCTGGAAGGAGGCTGATCTATTTGCTCCCTCAGCTCGATTTCCAGGTTGCAGAGTTACATGGAAAGTGCTGTGTGTCTAAGCCTGTGTTTCAGCACTTTGCTCTTTACCAGCAAAAGGATGTTAAGACAGAATGTTCCAGGCAAATCATAAAGGAGTAAGACAAGTGGGCTTGAAGGAGGGCATTTCAAACTGCAGGAAATATAGTCCCAGAAAATACTGAGGTTAGGTACTCAGGGTGCTGCTTGGCACATGATCCTTTTCCAGGGAGAGAGAGAGAGAGAGGGAGAGAGAGAGAGAGAGAGAGAGAGAGAGAGAGAGAGAGAGAGAGAGAGATCCTAGTTTGAGGAAGTTGCATGGCAGTTGGAGCTGGGCTGTGCAAGCTGCTGCCACTTCAGTAACCTGAGCTGAGCTGGGGGAGGAGGTGGGGATCACAGGCAGTCAGGAGACAGAGGGAAAGGGACTTGTCTTTCTGAGCAGGAAAAATAGATGTGTCACTGGAAAAAAACAAACTGGAGGTGGGGGGAAGGGATGGCTGGAAGGAACATAAAGGGGAGCATCTCAGGCAGTGTGTTATTTAGGAAGGGGGCCACTTGGAGCATGGAAGGAAATAACTGCCTTATATGCTTATGAGGAGCCAGGCAAGAGCAAGGCTGTAATCTGATCTTTTCCATGTTAACATCAGAATGCTACATAGGAAGGCCTTGCCAGGAGGCTCAGGTCTAGGTGTCCCATGGGAAGCCTGGAGCTGTCCCTGAGGGAGGCAAACAGCTCCTGCTGCCAGGAGAGCATCTGGTCCCAAACTGTCATTCCTCACAGGCTGCACAATGGTACCTTGAAAAATATCTGACCTCAGTGAAAGAGGGGAGGGGGGAAAAAAGCAGACTTTTGGGTTCTTGTAGAATTTGCCTAAAAATGGCCAATGGGGAGAGCTCGGAGGAAGAATATTGCTAAAGAAGAACTAGATAGGTGAGAACTCTCGTCTGGGTTTCCCATTCCTTTTCTGCTGTAATCTTAACTTGGAATTCCATTAGGAGCCAGATTAATTCTTCTGTGTCACAGTACTGTTCAACAAGGAGAGGGGAATTCTTGCACAGCAGTCATTGTTACTGCAATCTCGGCCACAAGCTTCTGTAGCATATGCAAAGAGGAGAGTGCACTCAGATGTGTAGAGCATCCTTTCTTGGTTCTTGAGGAGGAACTAACACTTGGCCGGCCAGGCTTCCCCTGGCCTCCCAGAATGTCTGTTTCTTCCCTGGAGACTTGATGCTTTAATTAAAACCAGAAAGCTATTGAAGACAGACCCAGCCAATGAGATTCTGCTTTTTTTGCGATGCTCAGGGATGAGAAATAAATATTTTTTTTTTTTGCTGATGGCATTTCAAGTTGCTTCAGTTTTACTCATGCCAGAAGAACTGGGTACATTATTATTAACACACTAGCATTGTGGAAGGAATCTCAGAACTTAACATCAGACATTATGATGTTTGTTCAGAGTCCTGTGGTATGAAAGAACCCTTCAAGGAAGGGCAAGGGTACCCCTGGAGTGCTCACAACACTGAATCTTAGAAGATATTCTTGTAGCTTCCTCACTGAAAACCACTTGACCAGGTTCCTGGGAGTAAGGGGATAATTCAGTCCTATTCCAGTCTTACCGTGTGTTAGGAAGTTAGGTCAACTATGATAAAACATCTGAAATAACTTAGAATGGGAAAAACTTTTTTCCATGTTGTTACTACAGTTTTAAAATATTGGTTCAGGAACTGTCGGTGCTGGTGCTTTGGGTTTTGGTGAGGCTGCACATCACAGCAAAATCAAAAACAAAACAAAATCATAGTGGAACAAAGTCACTTACCTCCTGGCTAGGAAGGGAGAGGGAGAGAAAAAAGGAGGGCTTGGGATCCCAGAAACATTGAGCCCACGCCCCCAGTGATGTGAAAACCTCAGGCTAGGTCCCGCCTCTCAAGTTTTCGACTTCACAGCAGTGCCACTTTGGAGATGAATGACATTTGATGGGCATTAGCATCCAAACTTTTCATTGCTATTGCCATATGAATTGAGCTCTCTCTCTCTCTCTCTCTCTCTCTCTCTCTCTCTCTCTCTCTCTCTCTGTGTATGTGTGTGTGTGTGTGTGTGTGTGTGTGTTGGGGGTGAGACTTTTGTTGTTTTTTGAATTCCTTACTTCTTCCTTCCTTCCTTCCTTCCTTCCTTCTTTCCTTCCTTCCTTCCTTTCTTCCTCCTTTCCTCCCTCCCTCCCCCTCTTTCCCTCCTCCTCCTCCTCCTTCTTCTTCTTCTTTCTCCTCCTCCTCCTCCTCCTCTTCCTCTTTCTCCTCCTCCTTTTTCTCCTCCTCCTCCTCATCATCATCTTCATTATTCGACACAGGGTCTCACTGTGAAGCCCTAGCCAGCCTGGGACTTACTATGTAGCCTGGTCTTGAATTTATGGAGACCTACTTGCTTCTGCCTCCCAAATGCTAGCAATAAAGGACTGTATCACCATCTATGGTATTCTGTATACTCTTAATGAAAGCGAGGATACTTTAGCCAGCCCAGCCCTTGATAAATACAAAAAAGAAAGCACATGAAGGCACAAAATTGATTCTCACTTGCACTATTGTTCTTGGTTTTTATTTCCATTTTTGTATAGTCTCCCAGTTGATTTTTTATGTTCCCTTAGACACATCAAATTGGAATTAAATGAATGTCATTATTTGTTTAAGTTTTCCATTATGAGTTTCATAGGTACAGGTAGAACAGTTTTCTCAACCTTCCTAAAGCTTCAACCCTTTAATATAGTTCCTCATCTATGGTGATCCCCAACCATGAATTATTTCATTGCTTCTTCATATTTCTAATTTTGCTAATTTTATGAATTGTAATACAAATATCTGATATGCAGAATATCTGATATGTAATCCCTGTGAAGGTTGCGACCCACAGGTTGAGAACCACTGCCTTAGGAGGAAATAGCTGTCTCCTTCCCAGAACTATGGTGGACCATGGTATGTTATGATACAAAGCTCCATGGAAGACACCAACTGAGCAGTTGAGTGGACTCTACGGTGGGCAAGAACTCAGCTTTTCCAAATGCTGAGGCAGGAGAGGGGACACATTTTAATTTTTATTCAGGAAGTCATCTCCTTGATCTAACTTAGCTCTTCCCACCCAAAATATTCCCTTTCATATTCATGGAATTTTATTCATTTTAAAATTATCTTCATATCATATCCACCCCCTCAGATCTTCTTAGGAAGGAAGCCAAAGAAATATTTATCCCTGCTCAGAAGATTAGGGAATGAATACCTTAGGTGGCCTGCAATGATACAAGTTAGTGGCTGACCTGGGACAGTGCAAGCATGAACAGCCTCACACCTGATGTGGCAAGATCTGATCTTTCTCATCGCTTCTGGGCTGAACAACCTCACTAGCTTATGTAGCTCCTTTGAGCCTCAGTAACCTGGCCAGAAAAATGGGGATAAAGATATCTCTGTCCCTATGTCCTAGGGGTTGTAAGGGTTAAGTTATCCCAGATAATCTCTGTTACTGAACTCCTGGAGATTTTCTGTGCTGCCTCTAGGAAACTGAGGCTGGGATTATATTTGCCACAGCCCACTCTAAGAAGAATATCCACAAAGCCCTTGTGTCTACCTCTGTGTGAGTTTAACAAACTTAACAACCTATACATATCAACTGAGGAGTTACTTAGGGCACTCAACTCAGTGATCTGTGTACGAGTTGCATGATTAGATGTGTATTGTGCTACATCTGTGTAGGACTCAGGTTTTCCCGTGGTGGCCAGTGCAGTGGCACTCAAGGAAGTACTAGTGCTCAGAAAATGCTCTTTCACCAAAGAATCATGAGAAGAAAGGGGGCAGACACAAACCTGCTGGAAAGAGACACAGGGGGCAATGAGATGGTCTTCGTCAGGGATCCATAGGGTTGAGATGTGTCATCTAAGAGAGAATTCCTAATCCCTCCAAAAGGAAGGAATGATAGCAGAAATGTCTTTGTCCTAGAACAGATAAGATATGATCTAGAACCTGGAATGTTCTTCACAGTATCATGGCTTCTGGAGTCTTCTATGTTCTCCCTCATGACATCTGGCTCTCCCTGTCCTGAACCAGCTGCTGTACTTTCCTTAGTGGTCATCTTACAATGCTTTCCAGTAAGTCCCACTTGGAGCAACACACAGGGCTTCTATGCCCTTCAGATGGATTTTCTTGATGACACTGAGCATTCTATGCCTGGTCCCCTTCAACTCCTCAGCTTGCTCTGTTGCTACATCCATTTGGGAAGGTGTCCTACCTGGTCCTGTTTAACCGGAGTATCTACATATGAAGGCAGCTGGTGCCGCTGTGCTTCTCTCTAAAGATGCTCCAGTGACTCCCAATCAACCTGCTTGTCTCTTCTCCATGACCGGAGCACTTCCTGTACTTCTTGTACTGGTACTTGCTTGCTTGCTTCTGTTCTTGCCTTTGCGTCTCCTAATTGGAGACCTATCCAGGAAAGGCGCAAGCTTACCCCTCAAAACCTTGCACCTATTTAGGGTTTACTTCTGCTGCATGAATATATCATACAACTTATGTAGAGTTAAATGATCAAGAGTAAATGTTTTTAAAGTATATCAGATCGTTGCAAAATGAAGCAACACAGGAGGACTTCTTAGAGTGAGTAATAACTAGTTATGTTGATAGCTTTTTATAGTTTTGGCTGTCTTTCAGGGGAAATCACCCAATCTCAGCTACTCCCTCCAATCATAAGAGGTAATGATATTTTACCACATGGGTGTCTTTTCAGTCAGTGGTTCCACGCATTCATTCAGTAATCAAATGTTTATTAAGTGCCTCCTAGAGTATCCTCCCCACTTGAACACTCATCACTCCTGATGGTCTCTGAAAATTCCAGTCGTTCATCCCGGTTCCCATGCTCATTCTGTCACTTAATTGTTCTGTTTCCTTCCCTGCTTCAATCAGCCTGCTCTTCTGCTCATTAGTGATTGGGCAAGCCCGACTACACAGAAAGAGAAGCGGCAGAAAGCCACACAGAAGGGAAGTTGGAGTCTTGGGATGCAGGCTTGAGGCTGGACTGGCCACCGATCAGCGTGGGTGAGGGGCAAGTCCCACTGCCTTTCTTCTTACCTTTACTCATTGGAAGGCAAAGAGGTTAAGATTGATACCAGCAGTCCTATCTGAAATTCCAGGATGCTGCAGCTAGATGTGTCAAAGAGATTTTAAAACTTCTCCTTTAAAATATAGAACTCCTCAAACTCATTTAATGACACCCCCACCAACTGTCCAAACCAATCCCCATGAGGATTAAGACACTCAGCTTGGTGTTTGATGTGGTTGGAAGAGTTATGGAAGGGGAAGTTGGTGCCCTGGGGTAAGTTAAATGAGAAGCTCCCCAATTAGAGCAGAACAGGCTTGGAGAAATGGGGGGCAGGGGAAGGGTATGGTAAGTATGAAGCAACACCACAAAAAAGTGTGGAAGGAAGCAAAGGGTTAAATTATCCTCCTCACCCCTTTTGAAGCCTGACCCTCCTTGGTGAAATAAGTAAGTTGACACAGTGAAGGTGGTACAAAGTCAACTCTGGAAAGTCCAAAGCTGTCATCTTTGTTGGGACTTTACCATCACCTCCTGTGCCCTGTGGGCATCCAGGATCTGCTGAAGCTGCGTCATTTGCACATCTGGGGTCTGGTTATCATTCATGATGCAGATCATTAGGAGCTTGAAGGCCGGGGCAGACTCACTGCTTATGGGCTGTCACTCCATCCCCGCAGGACTTGCCTGCTCTGCCCCTGGACACTTGTACGGAAAAAAAAAAATTGTCTACTGGGTTGCTTTGTGTGTGCTGTGGGATCAGGAGGAATCCAAAGTCACATTTTTCTGCACCATTGGATGGGGGTGAGATCCAGAAAATAAATCTTTGTCTTCAGGCTCTATGAAAGGTTCAGGGGTTTTTCTGGATCACCTAGAAGCACATCAGCTGAATTCTTAGAAAGAAAAGATAATGGAAGCTATTCAGATGCTATGGTTTCCAGCCTCAGGAATCTTGGGGTTTGAAAGGATTTTGGATAAAATCCAAAGAATTTGGGATGAAAATGGGAGAAAAAAAGAGCAAACACATTGTGCAAAAAGCTTTATTATTATCACTATTGTTGTTTTATTATTATCTTTATGTACCAGTGATTCAGTCTGTCCACGGAAAGGAACTGCTTGGAGTTCCTTGGGACTTGGAGAGTACAGTAATGGTGTTAGCTGAATTTCATGCATCCAGCTATAGCCCAGGAATGATTTCTGGAGCTAGTAGGGCATCATATTCTTTGAAATGAATAAAAAATCTTGGAAGCCAAATTCTGTGTAGTTGTTGCAGGCTATGCCCATGACCTCTTGCTATTTGAGCAATACCTGTTTTTTTTGAAAGCATAACATGGTGGCCAGAAAGCATGACTTGGCATAAGACCACCATAGGCCTTCTCTCTGCTCCTAACACTGTCTTTAAGAGCTCTATTAAGAAGTTTTGGTCCACAAAATTTTTGGAGTTTTAGCATTTCAGTTTGTATGGGCTTTCTTCCCAGTACTCTTGGATGGGAAGAGTCTGATATAAGATGGTAGCTTGCCCTTGGATGATCTGTTTGAGGAGAGATGTTTAGCTAAAATGGAAGTTACCCTTTTTCAACTAAATTAGGAACCTTTTCCCAAGCGGAGTTCTGCTACTTCTGTGTGGTCCATGCTAAGGTGTATCAGGGAAGGCTTCAAGAAGGATGTGTTTGTTGGAGGAAGAGAAATCAGGAGCCCTTCATAGAGGGAGAACCTTCAGTGGAAGAAGTGAACTGAAGTATGGATTTAAAATTCCCTCGAGGAAACGAATACTAATGATATGATGTAGAAAACTGTCAAATTGAGGATTAAATTGTGCGCAGTAGGAGTCCAAGAACCACTACCAAGGACAGGCAGATCTGAGAAAGCTTCAAAGAGTATGTGAGACTTGAGTCTCACCACAACAAAGGAATGATCCTGGTTAGGTAGGTACGGAGGCTGGAAGATCATTCACCTGGGCGTGTACCAGGGAGAGAGCAACCGGTTCAACACAGTACTCCACAGGTGGAGGCAGCAAAACAGAAGGGAAAAGCTTCCGCTTCTCAGAGCTGAGCCGCAGGGCCAAGATCAGTTTCCCAAATGCTAGGAGGGCAGACTTGAATTGAAAGATGGTGTGAAGTTCAGAGATTTCCAAATATACAGCCTCGAGAAAAACTCTGGCTTCTGACCATGCTGCCCTCCCTCTATGAGGCTCTCTGCCTGTCGCCAGCTCTGCAGGTGCAGTCTGATATTCAAAAGAAGTGTGTTTAGAACGAACAGTAAAACAATATATGAACATTTGGATTGCGGATTGGCCCTTCTCTGGCCCAAAAGACCCCGTGACACAGTGAAAGTTATCTTAGGAGTCTAGTGCATAATTGGAGAAGGGCGGACTAGTTTCAGTAGCAATGTGAGGATGGCAGTTCAGGATGCCTAGAGGAGAAACAGTGTAAAGGAAGGGAATGGAGAGAATGTCTGTCCAGCTCTGCGGTAGGCCTAGCATTTGCTTTACTGCAGAAGTGTAAGGTCAGATGACAATGCACAAAGCAATTGCTGAATCAGATGGTTTGAGGGGATAACGAATTTGTGCTCGACCCAATATTCCGTTCAATGTTACAGGGCCTTTCTAGAAAGATTAAGGAACTTATCATCTGTTGGACTTTTATTTGGTTTGCTGCCATCATCCAAAATAAACATGCTCATTTTATTCCATTTTACATGTGTCTGGTGGATGTCTGGCATTCAAGCCGTTACCTGATGTTGGCTCTTTGGAGTTCGGTGGTGTTGTGAGTTAAATAACATTTGTGCCCAGAAAAGACTTTGTTTCCATGTGTATAAATTAAGAACAGGATCAGGGCACTAGAGGGCTATCTATGGATTAATATATGGATTTAACTGATAATGACAGTAAGCTGGAGGTTCTCAGCCCTCCTAATGCTGTGGCCCTTTAATACAATTCCTTATTTTGTGGTGACCCCAACCATAAAATTATTTATGTAGGGCTATTTTATAACTGTAATTTTGCTACTGTTATGAATTTGAATGTAAATATCTGTATTTTCTCATGGTCTTAGGTGACCCATGTGGAAGGGTCCTTTTAACCCCAAGGGATCATGACTCACAGGTTGAGAACCTCTGCTGTAAGGGTTCAGCACAGGCCACTCCCTTTTATTTTGATAGTGTTCTTTCCCCAACCCCATCGAAGAATAGTGACAGCAAGCAGGATGTTATGGCTGAAACTGAGCATGCAAACTTGATGGGTCCCAGAGCCAGTCCCCACAGCGTATGTTATTGTGCCATTGTGAGAAGGCCGTGGCAGTCGGAGTTGTTAGTTAAGAGTGTGCCCAGTCTCAAGCCTTGGTAGCTTGATTCAGACTGTCCCCCTGCTGCTGAGATCCTAAGCACAAGAGTTGATGTCCTATGCTTAAGTTTGAGTTCATCTCATCCCACTCAGCCAGAGCTGGAGAACCAACAGGAACTGAGAAAGCAAAGGAAGAAATGAGTCCCACCTTTAAAGAGCTTCTAAGTAGATAAGGCTTAGCACCTAGGGATGCTGGCCTGGAAGGGGATATGAGGCTTGCCTCATGGCTTTCCCTGATTCATTAAATGAAGACAGGGTGTGTCTGGGGGGGACTTTCTGACTGAACCCGGTGATATTTCCTCTACGAGTCAAGCTATCCGTAAAGAACAGCAGGGCACCCCAGTTAGCAGGTTTAAACTCAGCTATCTGTGTGTGCTTTCGGTTAGGCATGAGTGTGGAGCAGGCTGGGTTCCAGCCCCTGGGCCACAGGGTTGTCCTTGGGATCTGAGAAGACAAGGCAACACTAGCCTATTTGTAACTTGGCTGACACATTCCAGGGGACCAGTCAAGTTTAACAAAAAGTGTGAGCATTTACTAAGGTGATCCCAGGTAATTATGATCTCATTTAATATTTAATCTTCAATTACTTCTCCTAGGAGCCCCTGAGGTAGGATTATTACCCACTTTCCAAACGAGACTTGAATGGCTTAAAAATGCCTTCCTGAATACAGTTGCTAATGGGAAAGAGACTAAGTGGCCTAATCCTATGACCTCCAGTCCACTTCTCCCACGCTTCTTTGCAAGGAGAAGCATGGTCTTTGAACACATCCTGTTGGACTATGTCTTCTTGTGTTCACTGAGCTCTGAAATGTGTAGAGACCCATTCGAAATACTGTACTGCATTATAGAGCTCCTGATTGTGTGGACAAGAGAGAAACATTAAAATATTGAAACATAGTTTGTCAAGCACATTGATGGCAAAATGTCCAAGGAACTGAGAGGAAGACCCCCCCTTCTATCTGTCTCTCTCTCTCCCACCCTCTGTGTTTGTGTATGTGTGATGTGTGTGTTTACATGTGTAAGTGTATTCAAAGAATAATGTTAAAAGTGAATTCAGCCGGTCTTCTGGATGGAGGTGAATCCTGACCCAATTCTTGAGATAACTTAGAGCTAAACCTTGTAGAAATGGAAAAGGTCACCAAGCCAACAGGACTAGGAGCCTTATGTAGAGTAATACACATCAATGGAGCGCTTGGGAGATGTTGCTAGAAGATGCATTGGGTGAAAAAGTCAAACAGTGCTTCTTGGAGGAAGTAAAATGTGACCTGGAATGTACCTCACAGATGTGTAGAACACACACACACACACACACACACACACACACACACACACACACACACACACACATGGCTGCTGGGTAAGAGCTTTGTCCTTTATTGTAGACCACAGGCATACATGCAGCGTCAGCAAACTGGTGTGAGGCCATCTTCACTCTTGCTGATTGAGAGCCAGGGATGTGTTGGGTCACTTGATCCATTCACCGGTGTTTATGGACCATTTATTTCAGGAATTTTGGCAGCAGGAAGGGTTTCAAGAAACATCACTCAGAGTTATAGGCACTCTAAGTCAAAGGGTGACTGACTGGCTGTACTTTGACACAGCCTTTCCTTCAGCATTCACTGAATACCGAATTTAGGGCCTCTCTCCATGTATCAGGGGCTGTGGCAGGCACTGGGGTTAGCATGGGATCCAAAAGAGGCAAGAGTGTTACCCTCAAAGTTCTCAGTGTCTGCTAGAGAAGATGAGGCAAAACGTAAGAATGGCTCAACCTTAAATGATGTAGGAAGTGCCCAAAAGGACATGGTATGTGCCACAAAAGCACAGAAACAGAGTCTGACTTGAGCAAATCAGAGAAGAGATATTTGATCTCGTGCTTGCCTTTAAGTCAGGAAGGTCGGAGGAGAGTTCCAGGCATATGCAAAGTTGCATGAGAATCTGCTATGACTTTCACCCAGTGCCCTGAGCAGTCTTGTTAGCATCTGACAAGAGAGTTCTCTCCCATGGAGAGTCAACAAGTGCAGGAGAAGAAAACAATGCAAAAGGGAAGAACATGATGGGGAAAAGCACTAGGGAAGGATCCTAAGCTAAACATTGTAAGAACCTGGAAACCAGGATCATAAGATGGAAATAAATACTAAAAGAGTAATGAGAAAAAAGAAGAAACATTTGTGAGCTGGGGATGATCTCCATGGCTCTTGGTGTTCCAGAAAAAGCCAGGGGAGACAGACAGAGCCACACTACATTAACCAAAACCAAAGACCAAAGCAACTAAGCTATAAAACATGTTGAGTACCTAGAAAAAGGGAAATCCCTAGCCAACCTCCATTTTCTCATGGACATTCTGAAGAGTTCTAAGGGAAAGGGTTGTAACCTGAGAGTTATATAGCCAAGCTGGTGGTGTTGACCTGCCAGCCTGGGAGGAGTCCCTGGCCTTGTGACAATGTGTCCAGTAGTCCAAGGACAGCTGAGGGTTGAAGGTGGCAGGAATGAGGAGTGATGACCTGGCTGCATTTCTGACTGTTTGCCTTTAAGGGCCTGTGAGGTATGTACTTTTGGAAAGTTTATTTTAACCTAAGAAGCATAGAGTTGAACTATCAACAAATCTATGTGAACTGTGGCCCAATGGGGGAGATAGAAAGACGATACTTTTTCCTATTGTTGTCCAGACACTGAGGTTGACAGGGGTCCCATGAGGGTTCCTAAGAGACAGGGGGAAACCCATAAATCATATCATGTGACATTGAATATGCCAAGGGCTTTGTCTTTTCTGCCATATTGCATATTTGGAAAGCCGTAGTCAGGGTGGCAATGGCCAGGATGTGGTGATGATCTGGGAGCCAAGCAAACAGGGGAGGTGGATAAAACTGGGAAGTCAAGCTTGGGTTTTTATTTTTTTATTTGGTCCAGTAAATGTCTTGAATGTCTGTTCTGGTGCTAGATGCTATGCTGGGCATTGGGATACTAAATGGCTCAAATACAATGGATAGCTGCTCTTAGGAGACTAAGGAGAAGCTACCTGCAAATACAGATTAAGAAACACTCTGGTCAAGGCATTGTATAGGGGAAATCTGAGACACTGGTTTTCAGACCCCAGTCCCTCCAGTACCTAGAGGCTGGGAAAAGCCAAAGCACCTGCCCTGCCACCCGGACCCTGACTCAGTATGTGTAGCTTGAGAATCGACATCATTCCCACCAGGCTCGGAGTCTAAGTAAGTGTTTTCCCCGGCAGCAGCAGCATTTTTCAGACAGGAAACATCTCTGTATCTTGCAGATTTGGAAGGGAGGGAGGAGGTACTGTTTAGGGCTCTCCTGAGTATAAGCAACATCTAGCTATGTGGGTTTCCCCTGGGCACTAGAGAAATACTGCTGTGGGTTCAAACTGTTCAATTTGAAGTGTCCCCGTAGGCCTACGGCTGCGCAAAGCAAAGCTGCATAAGACTGCGTGTTACATCGTTGTTGAGCCGAGTGTGGGATGGGGCGCTCAGAGTGACTTCTCTAGCTAGCATTTTACTGCCTTTGAATGCTGGAGCTGGAGCAGAGAGCCCATTGCCGCACTCTGGTCTCAGTGTGCATTGTAAGACCTCTATACTGTCCTTGCTCTGCTGTTTCTCAGGACCTGCTGAAGCCTTATTTCCTAAGCCACCTTTATCCTTTATCGTCTCAGTCCCTGCATGGCAGCCCTGCAGGCAGCGTCAGGAAGCGTCAGCCTGCCTTGCACTGGAGGCAGGAAACCAGGGACAGAGTGTTCATTGTGTGCTGGCCTCTCTGAGGCAGCCGCCAATTGCAGGAATGTGAACAGGTCAAATGTTTTCACCTTGCCAGGGCTCCCTCAGCTCTGAGTGTGTGGCTGTGCTCTCATGCATGTGTTGGCAGGGGCATTTCACAAGGGGGACTGGCAGTTGTCTCCCAGACCCACCACAAAACTCACAAGGGGTGTAGGCTGGCAGGTGTGTTCTGGGGTGACTGAGGAACAACAGCTTTGTGAGCTGCTGAAGCCAACAGACATCTTAGGTTTCTTTGCTCTGTGCTATTGAAAGTTTTTCTTGTTTTAGGATTTTTTGTTTGTTTGTTTGTTTTCTGTTTTTTGAGACAGGGTTTCTCTGTGTAATATCCCTGGCTCTCCTGGAACTCACTTTGTAGACCAGACTGGCTTTGAACTCAGAGATGTGCCTGCCTCTGCCTCCCAAGTGCTGGGATTAAAGGCGTGCACCACCACCACCACCACCACCACCCGACTTATTTTAGATTTTTTAAGGTGATGTTGTTCATGTGGACACAGGATCTGGATCTTTACCCCCAGGATAGGCAGAAAGTTTGACAGGGGCTTCCTGGGTAGTTGGAGCTAAGACTAGAGAAGGAATTTAAATAGCTGTCGGGGTGAACATACTTTCATTCAGAAAGAACTTCTAGAAAGCTTCCAAGAGCTCCATCCCAGGATGGAAATAAGGTGAATGTGAGCACTATTCAATTGCAGCTGACCTCAGCCTGAGACTCAGCTGCTGTTGAACTAGAAAAACAAGATGTATGTGCTCAAAACAATTAGAAGACAATGCAAGATGGACATTTAGAGGCAATGTCTAAATTCTCTAAAAAGACGGGTGAAATGTAAGTCAGGCCAGGGAGTAAGGGCCGTCTCCCAGAGTTTGTTAAAGTGTTATTATGGAGATGCACATACTGTGGAATAACCTGGAATTACGGGAAAGCTCAGGGTCCATTGGGGCTGTTATTTTTTCATTCCTTCTTCATGGCACAAACTTTTAGAGAGGACTGCTCAGACGCTGGGGATTGTACGGATCAATGACAGCAAATGTGAGGCCTGATTCTATGCAGAGGCCAGTGCAGAAAGAACACCGTGGAGACAGGTTTGAACCGAGTGGCCTGTTCAGCTTAGTCACTAATGCAGTCTGAGACTGGACTCTGAATGTGAGGGACCAGGGTGGTAGGTCTGGAATAGAGGTTTGTAGAGCCTGGGGCTATTTGAAATGATCTTATTAGTTTATCTGTAGTATGTGTTATGAGAAACTCCAGCTGTCCCCCAAAGTCCAGCTGGTCCAGGTCCTCAAGAAAGCAGTCAGTTTTCAGCAGGGCTCAGCTATCTGCTTAGGTTTAGGTTTCCCAGCTCTGCAGTGGTATGAGGTTTGCACTGCCCCCAGAGAAGCTTAGAAAGAGTTCTTTCCCCTACTGACTTCCCATGGCTTGTAAGATGAAATCCACACTCACTAGTGTGTCTGTCACTTGAAGATTTCATGATCCCGCTGTACTTCTCACCAGTCCCACTTGTTGCCACACCCCAGTTGCTCTATTAGCACAATCTTACATGTTTATGTTGCCTTGTTCTGTACACTGCTATTGTCTTTCTTCATTCCCCCACTCTTTACTTCTTTTCATGGAGTAGCTAAGTGTGGTATGTGCATATATTTGCATGTAGGCAAGTTTGTATGTATGTGTGTGCAAGCATGCATGTATGCCTGCCTACATGAAACTGTGTGAGTGTGTGTGTGTGTGTGTGTGTGTGTGTGTGTGTGAAGGCCTAAGATTGCTATGATCAGTCTTCATAGCCGGTTCACACCTGGGAACCTCGTCTTCACCTCCCAAGGCTCGAATTACAAGCCAGCCACCTTGTATTGGACTGGGTTCAGTTCCTCTTGCTTATGGGGCAGGTACATTAATCATCACCATCAGCCTAGAGCCGAATCTCCACAAGGTTTTCCTTCTTTCTTTTAATAGTTGCCCAAGGTCCCAGCAAGAGCCTGTGCTCTTCTTGTAGCTTTCCTGCGCTGGTGCCATAGCTCTCCTGCGCTGGTGCCGTAGCTCTCCTGCACTGGTGCTGTAGCTCCCTGTGCTGGTGCCGTAGCTCTCCTGCATTGGTGCCGTAGTTCTCCTGCATTGGTGCCGTAGCTCTCCTGCATTGGTGCCATAGCTCTCCTGTATTGGTGCCGTAGCTCTCCTGCGCTGGTGCCGTATCTCTCCTGTTCTGGTGCCATAATTTTCCTGCATTGGTGCTATAGCTCTCCTGTGCTGATGCTGTAGCTCTCCTGCACTGGTCTTTTGGCTCTCCTGCACTGGTGCCATACGTTTTTCAGAGTTGTTTTTCAAATCTCCAATCAAGAGTGGGAAAGGATATTTTCATTGTATCTTAGAACCTTCAGAGGATTTGAGAAACACTTGTATCAGATTTTCATTTTTATGAGTCTTTACTACTGCATCTAAATAGTTATTGACTCGTGCAGTTAAGTATATGAAAATCTGAAGCCAGTCATTTTTACATGGGAGGCACTTTCTTAATAATAGTTATATAGCCACAACATAGCTTATCTATTCATCCATAGTTTGTGTTTATCTTCTTTTATCTCATCTCAATATCTCCCTGGTCTGGTTTGAGGTCCAGGTGGCTTACTAAGAGCGTCTAAGGAAGTCTTTCCCTTATCTTACATCCTGTATTGGCACATTTGCCTGAGGGTACTAGTTACTGGGGGAATTAAAGCATAATGTTGATGATTCCTGCCTCAGGGAGTAAGCCTTGGGCATTGCTGTCCTTAGTGGGTAGGAAATGACTCCCTATGTGTTTGGAGCTGGAGTATAGACTGAGAAAAGCCAACTGGACTTTTGCTGCAATGAGCAGGGCCAGGTCCTAAGGCATCTTGATACCGTAGGGTTCTGCACTGCTATCTGCCCCGATGAGAAAGGAATAGATAGATGTTGACTCGATAAGACTTTTGCTTGTTGGTTCTGAAAGAGGATCTTGCTATATACTTCTGGCTGTCCTGTAACTCACTATGTAGGCCGGCTGGCTTTGAATTTGTGTTTTTCCTGCCTCTAAATGCTGGGATCACAGGCATACACCACCACAATTGGCTTAAATGGGACATTTTATAAAATAAAAGGTTTCAGGAATATAGGTGTATTTGTATGCTGGAGACAAGAGAGAGAGAGAGAGAGAGAGAGAGAGAGAGAGAGAGAGAGAGAAGGCAGCATCATGTGTTCTAACTGCAGTCTCTGTTCTCCAGCCAGGGAGGTCTTGTTGACCGCCCGAGTCACAGGTGGCTGTTTCATGGTTTTTGGTAACTTCTGCTAAGGTGCTCCTGATTTTGTTAGAGCAATCTTTCTACTTTCAGAGGAAAACTACTATTGCTTCTCCCAGAGTAAAACTTCTTGTAAATGTGGCCATCCGCAGGGCCGAGCTATTTCCCGAATCTGAGTGTGTTTCTGGGCTTCTCTGCAAACCTCCATGGCCTGCATGGAGGCTTCTGACCTAGGCTACTTCCTCTTCTGGCTCTCTAGTCAGGTACTGGCTGAGAAGATGCTGGTTCCAGAGCCAGAAGCCACATACTCAGCTGTCAGGTTCCAGTTCTTGGCTGTTCTCAATGTGTCCTTACAAGCCTCATTGGGCACACTTGGGAGGCACATTTGATGATCAGTTCTTTAAACTGATGGACTCAGAGGTGGGAAGAGAAAATGTGTAGAAAAGCTTCCTGCTGGCAACAGGGAGTGTGCTCAGTGGGGTAAGAAGACTCGGGAGTAATGGGACCCCATCTAGAAGATATGACAGTTTGCATAGCTGTGCGACATTAGGCTTTCTCTTACAGATGGACAGCTAGCTGCGCTTGCCTTTGGCTTTTGCAATTATGAGTCTGAACTAGGGAAGAAATAAAGTAAGCGTGGAGGTGAGCCAGAGAGGACGATAGTTGGCTCGCCCTGGGATCATCTGGAAAAAGTCTGATGTTTTTTTCTTCTTATCTTGGAGGGAAGAGGGTGGAGGAGATGTTGGAGGGTCCTGGCATTTGGTGACTTGTGAACTTGTGAAGTGTTGCTTCTCTCTTGTTTGCTCTTCTGTTCTGTGGACAAAATGGCCTTCATCTAAGGAACAAGAAAGGAGAATGAAAATTGTATAAATGGCTATTTTATATAAGTGATGGAAATGATTAGCTATCATACGTTTCTGCAGATACAAATATTTAAAAGTCTGCATCGATCCCAGAGTAATTAGTGACTTCCCATTGAACTCTTTTGGTTTTCTTATCAAGTTTCATTATAGCCAAGTTTAAGAAATAGATTGCCAGGTGTGGTAGCCCACATGGAAAATCCCAGTATTTGGTGGGCTGGGTCTAGAATATAGCCACAAATTGGCTAGTTCAGCCTGAGCTACACAGTGATTTCTAGGCCAGCCTGCACTAGGTCTCACAGGGTGAAAGACGAAACCCCCAAAGCAAAATGAAGCAAACAAGCAGAAACAAAAACTAGGAAACTTTGCATAATGGAGATACTGTGTGATTTAAGTAATGACACGTGACAAGGAACAGACAGGAGGACTAAAGGATGCCTGTCCTTTAGGAAGGGAGTGGGGGTGGGGCTTCTCAAGGGCAGCTGAGAGTGTTCTTCATCTTGCATAGTGTTCCTCAGATGGAAGAGGGAAGTAACAGCAGAAGCCACCCGGATGCAGTTCCCACAGACCTGTATCAGCATGGAGTTTCCTTTCATTGTGGTTGGTTTTACTGGTGACAGAGTCTGGTGTGGCTTCAGTGTGAGAAACCTCTAGTTGTTGCTGGCTGAGGACTTACCTCTCTTATCTTTATTAGTGGGCCTGGAGCCATAAAAATCACTATTAACTCATTATGATGGTGCGCGTGAATATGCTTTCCCTGTGCTCTAGTTAGATTCAGTTTGGGTATGTGAACTTTCGGACCGATGCTGTGGGCATGTGGGAAGGACTTTAGAAACTGGGATTGGATATTTTGGGGTCCAGTTCTTTCCTACCATTCCCACTTACCTCTCTACTTCTCAATTTTAGATCTGACATCTTCTGAGCACGTCACCACATCTCCGTTCTTGGGACGTTGAACCCAGCAGCTGGACTACTTTGTTCTTGGAATTTTGGGTGTCCTCTCTTCTGACCTTTTTTCCACTTCCCTTCGTCCCTTCCCCCTCCCAAGAACTCCAGAAGACTGTAGGATTATCATGGAGTCCAGGGAAATTTTAAGCCACTCCCGGCAAAGAGGGAGCGAGTCGGAATTCCTTTCAGGCTCCTCGTCCAAGTCCCCAGCAGCTCCTGCCTGTTCAGGAGAGCCCTTGAAAGGTATCTCCGTGGGTGGAGAACGCATGGAGCCGGAGGAGGAGGAGGAGCTGGGCTCAGGTCGAGATGTGGATTGCAACTCTAATGCAGACAGTGAGAAATGGGCAGCTGGAGATGGTTTGGAAGAACAGGAATTCTCCATCAAAGAGGCCAACTTCACCGAGGGGAGTTTGAAGCTGAAGATTCAGACTACAAAGCGGGCCAAGAAACCCCCCAAAAACCTGGAGAACTATATATGCCCCCCTGAGATCAAGATCACCATAAAGCAGTCTGGGGACCAGAAGGTGTCCCGTGCTGGGAAAAATAGCAAAGCTATAAAGGAAGAAGAAAGAAACCACTCCAAAAAGAAGGTAGGAAGCTGTGCCTTGTGGGTTTGGTTTTGTTCCTTTTCTGCTATTCTCTCAGCAACTTTTAAAGGTCAATTTCCTTTTGAATATATTTACTTTTGAATCACCAGCCTCTTTGATGAAATATTTAGGGTCTGTGACCAAGTCTCTGATATAATCTGTATAATGCTGAGTTGATCATTTTATATTTTATACTCACCTAGGAAACATAAGCTACTAAGAAATTATAATTTGCGAGCACATCCTGTTTACTGGTTAATAGCCTACAGTCCAGGTCAGCCAAGTCCTGCAAAAGTTAGAGATACGTTTTTTGTTTTGTTTCATCTTAACATCTGCATCTGTTCTCTTGGCTGGTCAGTCAGGAGCATCACAGTCGGCTCTTGGTTTCATTTGTTAGCACTGTAGGTCTTCCTGAGGCGAATGCTCTGAGGAGCCGTTTTCATTGTGATAGAGGCTTCTGTAGGGCCAGAGATAGTCATCCTGAAAGACAGCCATCAGAGGGCAATATGAATGGGGGCGGGGGGCAGAACTAGAGAAGGTGAAGGTCTGGCTGACTGAATGACAGTATCCCAGCCTGAGACATGGTGAAATCTTAAGGCTCTGTGTGAAGTGACTCCAGTCCACTGCCCCACTAGATGTCAAACACAGCCCTGCAGATCAAGGTGCTGGATGGTATCAGTTCATTGGGAATGAATGGGTGCATATTTTTATTGAGCTAGTGTGTGTGTGTGTGTGTGTGTGTGTGTGTGTGTGTGTGTGTGTGTGTGTGTGTGTGTGTAACTATAGTGACCTCCCCTCTGGGGATGAATAGGGTTCTCAGTCTGTAATAGCAGAAGGCTGACCCAGTCCAGAAAGCTTTTGCCTTCAGGAATCTTCGTGGCCTGGGGATGGCTCTGAAAGAGACTTTCGTTGACAAGGTTTTTGCGTCCAAGTGATAGGTATTAGTCAGGTTCCGTCTTTCATTGATGCTTGCCTGATGTGGTGTCACAGCTTCAAGTGGTCTAACAGTGCCCTGGGATGGTCCTGTCCCCAGTGGGCTTCCTGGCATGAGCCGAAGCCACACTGCTTCTTGAAGGTAGAGCTGTGTCTGTCCACATGGCAGGTGTTGACACTGGTAGTGAAAGTCAGAGATCTGAGCCTGCAGAAGCTTTTTTCAAGGGTGACAACTCCTCACAGAAGCTTCCTCCATTCCAGGAAACCAGGACATTTGGTTCACCGCTGTGCTAGTGTTTGGGACAGAGAGGAGCAATATTGGCTTCATTCGCCAGAGCTTTTGGGCCACACACTTCCCTCCTCCCATTACAACGTTGTGGTGGTTAATGAGTTCTCTGTTTTGAAAACAAAGGTCATCTTCATACCTGACAGGAACTTTGGAGTCACTTATACAGCAACATTGTTGCTTCGGAGTGTGTGTCTTCAGCTTTGAAAATGAGTAGTGTTTCCTTTGACAGCCGAGGTGGCGCACTTCTTTTTGTGCCATTGATCTGCCTGAGGGAGGTGGGATGGGGTGGGGTGGGGTTGGGGGTTGGGGTATCCTGGTTGGTGGTTTCTTTCTCTCCATTCCCTCCATGCTAGGATTGGAGTAGCAGCTCACAGTTTGGGTGTTCAAACCCGAAATTGGTTCAAACCAAAGTGTGAATGAGGCCAGCCATTCTCATCCAGGAAGCGAGGTGTTTTTGTTAGAAAGAAAGATGAAATCCCTTATTTGAGCATGGGGTTTGCCTCGTGCGGTAAGCGTTTTTCTGCCTCACAGTTGGGCATAGTGGAAAAGAAAGGGGGGGGTGCAGATTCCAATGCACAGTCGTGTTTTATGATGTCATTTTATGATGTCATTGTGATGGGGCAGCTTATAAAATGTTTTAGCTCTTAGAAGCTTGTTTAATAATGTATAGCTGCATCTTTTCTACATTTATTCACACGGGAAGTTGTTACTTTCTAGGAATGAACGAATAAAGTTATTAGCATGGGGTTGTAATTCCTTAATGATAGGAACATTCCCTTATCTCTATTGAAGTAGAATACTAATTTTATTTCCCTTCAAATTTCTGTCATTTTTCAGAGATCAAGCAAAAGCTGAAGTTGAGGATATGTGTGGAAATTTTGCTTGTCATTTGTATGGACAAATTCAGTGATGTGTACTTGCAGAGTTTGCCTTACATAAATCGGAAATATGTGACAGGTGATACAGCCAGAGGAAGGAGGGAGATAGTGTCATGTGACTAAGATTGGTACCTGTTTCTGAGATCTAGTCTTTTGATTATCTTAGTGAAGTGAGCCCTATTTTGAAGATGGGTGCATAAAACCAAGTCCTACTCTACAAACTGCCTAGAGGCCACATGGACCTGGCCCTTGAGTGGGTGGAGATGTTTTCTTGGATGCATCTTTTTGGATGCATATTCTGACATTGAGCAAGGGTTGGCAACCACAGCCTTGTGGGCCAAATCCAGCCTCCTTCCTGTTTTTCTACAGCCCACATACAAAAATTGGTTTTTACATTTCTAAAAAGATTTTTAAAAATCAAAGAAAGGGAAATATTTTGAAGTATTCAAACTTCTTTGAAATTCAAATTTCAGTGTCCATAAATCAAGTTTTAATGGAGTGAGGCCAAGTGCACTTGATTACATTTTTGTCTGTGACTGCTTTATTATTGCAATGGCAGAGCTGGTCAGCTGTCACCCTGACACTGTGACCTATAGCGCTTAGACTGTTTACTAACTGGGTCTTAGACAAAATGTTTCAGGCTGAGGAGAAAGCCCAGTCAGTAAAGAGCTTGTCATGCATGCATCACAATCTGCCTTTGGATCCCAGAACCCACATTAAAAAAAAAAAAAAAAAAAAAAAAAAGGCTGGGTGTCTGGCATATCAGCAATCCTGCTGATGTGGAGGTGGAGATAGGAAGATGGCTGGGGTTTCCTGGACAGCTAGTCTTGCTAAACTCCAGGTCTAGAGAAAGACCCTGTCTCTCAAAACATAAAGCAGAGAGCAATTGGGGAAGAGCACTTGACCCCAGTCTCTGAATTCATGTACTCGCACAGTTACTCCTCCTCTGGAAATGCTTACCAAATTGACTTAGGGGGAAGACAAGTTTCAGGATAGCAAGGGTTTTGTTTCATTTTTGGTTTGTTTTGAGTGACTCAGGAGTCAAGTCTGGGGAGGGTGGCAGAAGTTGATTGTTGCTGTCTGTTCTTTTCTCTTTAAGTGAAGGGATTAATAGCTTGTTCGGGTGATGTTGACAGCCTCAGGCAGAGAGGGCTTAGATTGGGTTCCACCTGAGTTTCTGTTCTAGAGCACCAAAGCTCCCTGGGAAAGTTGCAATGTGACTTGCCCATCACAAATGTGTGCTTTACTGTGTGCATAGTAGTTACACGAGGTCTTCAACTTTGGGGTGATGAGGCAGATACCCAACATTCTGTGGTGCTCTCATTCCAAACTTAGGAACTAACCCTCCAAACTGGAGAACATTTGTGGACTGTCAGGGAACATGGTCACCTCAATGGAAGAACTCTTGGAAAGAGCAGTCCACTGTCTCAAGACTGATGGACTTCTCTGACAAGTGTCGGGACTTAGCATAGGAGTCTAGATGGCCTTCAGAAGAGAGCTCATGACTATCCGTCCATTGGAAGCGTGATGGTGGTGTTTGGTGGGTGTAGATCCTCAGAACATATTTCCAGGGCTTTGCAGAGACGGCAAAGACATGGCAGACAAGTGTCCTGTTTTCTGGTCAGATCACCGACGCTGCTGCATCTTAAAGTTACTCAGGTCAGTAACATAAGAACTGGGGCTTGGTCTGGCTTCCTCTCTAAAGACAGCAGAGAACGTGAAGATGAATTTTTAGAGGCAACTTCCGGTTCAAGACACATACGAGGCTAGGAGCTCTGGCACAGACAGATCTGAGGATGCTCTCAGCTTAACGCTTAGCAGCTTTGTGTGAAGACAGGGGATTAGAGATGCTGGTCTAAGTTCAGCCGGCAAGGAAAAGGGTAGGGCATCCCAGACATCATCCCTACTGCCAAGTGGCTCTGCTTGTTTGAATCTGTGTTATAACTTTGCTGAAGCCCAGTTTCCTCATCTGGCAAATCTAGATGAAAATTTCTAAATGATGTAAATTGAAAGATTAAAGGGAAATAGCTAATTTGTCCCAACACATGTCATCATAAGAGTTTGGATTTATTGAGTGGTATCACCTGCTGGCCCTCTAATTGACTGAGTGGCTTGAAGTCACCTTCTTTGTCGGCCTCTATGACAGACCTTGCCTGTAAATCTTCTTTTTTTTTATTATGTTTTCTTTTTATTTCTGTTTTTATTGAGCTATACATTTTTCTCCCCTCCCGTCCCTTCATCCCCTCTTCCCTTCTTAAACCACCCTGATCTTGCATTTATGTATTCATTGAGAGAGAAAGACCTCATGGTCTGCTTTGCTTGGAAGGAGCATGTACTGGAATGGGTAAGGCAGCCTTTGGAGCTGGTTCTGTTCTACTCGAAAGCTGATATATTTCAGTCCCTAAACAGTTAGGACTTCAGGATGCCTCTTCTCATACCACCTAGCCTGGCAAGGTCACCTTTGGATGCCTTGTCTTTATTTCCAAATATGGAAGAGTGTATAAGGTAGCTTTGTCATGAAAG
Organism: Ondatra zibethicus; assembly: GCA_004026605.1. Classification (NCBI taxonomy): domain Eukaryota; kingdom Metazoa; phylum Chordata; class Mammalia; order Rodentia; family Cricetidae; genus Ondatra; species Ondatra zibethicus. Next base: position 36,650 of record PVIU01004613.1, read on the forward strand.
TCAGTGTTGTTTCCCTGTAGGGTTGTTATTAAATTTGTCTTTGATGAGAATATAACTTCAATTTCATGTCTTTTGACATATTAATTTTTCCCTTGCTCGTTAAATCAGGAGAAATCATTTCTTTTAGTTCCAAGGGCTCCTACCTCATATTATCAGGGGTCCCCTGTGATGAAGACTATGTATAAGACACAGCCTTGGCCACCATCATGGGTCTGGGCAGATTCTCTTCTGGGAAGCCATGGCTTACTCATCCTCACACAGTGCCTCCTTTGTGTCAAACACATGAAGTTTGGGCAGAAGTAAGGATGTCCGGTGCGGTGGGTGGGAAGGAAGACTAGCATCAGCTGTAAAGGAATGAATGGCTTTTCCTTGACTCTGTGAGTAAAACACCAGGCAGAAGGATTTGCATGGGGAGAATGCATGTTTGGGGCCTGGGATGTGGTACAGAGAGGGAGAAGGAGCTGCTGGGTAAATGAGGGTAAGCAGAGAGGAACTTCTCTAGTGTTCTGTACCATTTCTGGAGAAGGTGGAGCAGCACGTTTCTTTCCTGGCCCTCTGTGGTAGAGGGTGTACTGAATAGGTGAGAAGTGGGTAGCTGGGGAACTCCTGGGCAGGAGTTAAGACTGAGATCACCTCACTAGTGCCTTCTAAGAGTTGAGATTGTCCAGCCATGGTTCCTCTTTCCAGTCAGGTCACTGTGAGCATCAATCTGAATCCCTCTTCCTGCCCTGACTCAGGTGGCCCTCTGTTGCCATTATTCTGGACAGCACCTTCTCTTGTCTCTTCCTAATGTGTCAGTGGTCTGAGCATGGGGATGTAATGTTTCCAACTCCTGGGTATCTCTGATTCTTCTCTCAGGACAGCTGCTGCACCTGGCCTGCAGGGCAGGTCTTGCCAACATTTCAAAGCAAAAGGCTGAATTTATCTTCTTGATTAATTATTTCTGCCTGGATTTGTTTATTTATCCTTTTAAAGTAACACATTCTTATTTATTCATCACCTAGGAAATGTTTAGTGAGGGAAGATCATTGGGTTATTTCATAACTGAAATAGCACCTATGAGGTGCATGACCCTCCCTCTAGAAACATTGTTTCCCTGGGGGCAACAGAGATTATTTCATTGGGACCCCAGCCCCAGCTCTGCTTCCATTATTAAAACCCCAGTCTCCAAGTCTGTATTCTCATGGAAAATATCCAGAGCCATTCTGCCCATCCGGCCCAGTGTCCCATTTAAGACTGACAGTTATAATATATGTAGATGTTTGACCTCAATCTCGGTAACGAGTTTCATCATCAAAGTGTCTCCTCCACTCCTGACTGCCCTGCCTCCCTCAGTGTAGGACAGGCCTCAAGTCATGGAGGGCATGGCATAGCTGAGCTTTCAAAGTGGTGAGATTTTCCCACCTAATGCTCAAAGAGAATGAGAATATTCTGCTGTTTTAGTTATTTCCCATCATGACCCTGGTTTCTTTTTTGGCTGTAGCTGTTTGTTTTGTTTTCTGGGTTTGGGACTCTACGGGTTTAAATCATCAAGCTGCCTACTTCCTCTTGGATTTTCTATTATCTAGCTAGTTAATTTCTCCTCCTCCTTGGACTTCCCCAAGGACTTTTTAATATTTATTTATTTGGTGATCTCTGGGTCACTCAGGATCAATGTGCTGCAAGAACCAGAAAGAAACCAGAGTACTGTTCAGGGGAAATGGCAACCCTAGACAGTTTTCCCTCAGTGACCAGGTGTATGTTCCAAGGGAGGACTCCACAGTGAAAGAGCGTGTGATAGAACATGCTAGCCTAGTCCTTCCTGACTGCATGGACTGTATGGAGGTCGGGAACCACACAACACTTCCTTGTTACCACTGTGGCGGGGGGAGGGCTGGTTCCTTGGCCAGCATTCTTTGCTTAGATTCCTGTCTTTCATTTCCCCGACGATGCATCAGGGATCTCTCCCTGTGGCACAGGCGCAATGGCCTGCACAGCACTGGACTCTAGGTGGCTTGGCCTATGCTGCGTATGTGAGCTGGAGGACAATCCGGTGTCCTTAGCTAAGGTCTGCACCGATACCTGCTGATGCACAGCGATGAGGTTTGGGTGGTGGCAGTGGTGAGCTAGCGGGAAGGTTGTTATGGGATTTATTTAGAGATGTGTTAAAGGTCCTCTATCTCTGTGCTCATTCAGGTCACAAACCAAGATTGCTGCTGTGTGAAACGGCGATTTAGAACGAAAGTTCTGAAGTGTCAGAGGTTGCATTGGCACATGCAGCTCAGCTGGCAGCAGCCGGACTGCTCTTCTCGTGAAGTGGGCCCCTTCTCCAGCCCTGCAGTTCACACCCACAGCAAGTCCTGCTGGCCCCCGCTTTCCCACAAAACCTTTAGTTTCATTTCCTAGTTCCTCTTTTTGTTTTTCTGAAACGAGGTTTTGCTGTGTAGTCCGGGCTTTAAGACATCCTCCCGGCTCCATCCTCCAGTGCTGGGAGTACCTCAAGGACTAGCTTGCATTTCTTGAAAAAAAACTTTTTTTTTGGTTTGTTTTAATGCAAAGTGCTACATGCAGAACATCCCAGGACATGCCCGCCAACCTTTGTTCGCCGACAGGTCATTTGCCCGGGGCTATTGGGTACTGTCGAAGGCAGCTGTGACCAGATCACAGGGTTGTGGCAGCAGCACTCTCACGGCCATGGCCAGAGACCTAGCTACCAGCTTCTGGCAGCATTGAATAAAGATGTGCACTTACCATGAAATGTTAAGCCGTGTACTTCTGCGGTATGGTTATCCACCATAAACTATAAACTCATCGTTTATACAAGGCCATCTGCTTGTGGGAGGGGCTTCATATTGACCCTCACAGTGACTTATTTTGGAGAGTGACAATGAGCCTGTGGGGACTCACCCCAAAAAGAAAGGATCGGCGGCCAGAAGGACAGAGTTGACCGAGTTAAAAGTCCCCAGGTGATAAGTGGAGATATGCACAGTTAGAGCCTCAACACACAGACACCCACATGGACTCTTAGCCAGATGACATTATAACAAGGGTACTAAAGCATTGGAAAGAGAAGCAGCCAGCCCCTAGTGCCAAAGGTACGCAAGCTGAGACACAGTCCCATCAAAGTGTGTCAGAATACGGTCTTCCAGGGACACACGCATTGCAGGAGGCCTGTCTCTTGGGTAGCATTTCAGCTACCAGCATTCCAGAAGCTCCCATGAGGGCAAGGACCTCCTGAACGTTTCTCTCTGAAGCTGCAGTCTGTTGCTGTATCATACCACACCCCTGCCCCACCCTCTGACTATGAACCCTAGCTGTACCTCCCTGCCCAGAGTCAACTTCGCTCAGCTCCCCATTGGCCTGTGACCTCCCCAGGGAAACAATGGAGGCCTTTCTTTGCTCTGAAAAGTCCAAGCGGTTCCTACCTTGTGAGGCCACTTGATAATCATCATTAGTATCATTTACAGATTGCTTTGGTGTGTTTCCTAGACCTTGTTTATTGGGTAGTTTTCCTATATGGTCTTTGTCTCCTGCACTGGCTAATTTCACAGTGAGGGCTAGGAGGTACAGCCTCTGACCCTTAAGAAGGGTCCTTGTACCTTGGCAGTAGAAATATTCCAGTTATGACGAGAAGTGTGCGCAAGATTGCAAGCAGCCTTCATGCCAGGCCAGCTGGTTCACCTGCTGAGTGTTGAGAGTGAGAAGCTGGATCTGAAGTCGCAGGCTGTTCACCATAGCTTGGACCCCTGGGGGTCTGACGTAGAGCAGGGATTTTCCTAGTGGGTCGGGGCGATCTCCGTCCTTAGGGAGGCAGGGAGGTAGAACGCAGTTTATTTGGGGCTTGGACTCCTCCTACCGCCTTCTCTGAGTATGTCCCAGTGGTGGGCTGCTGTCACACTGAGCTTCAGGTGTCACTTGTTTCATATCTCTATATCTCTATATGTCTATATCTTTATCTATCTCTACGTATGCCAAGGCTCAGAGTCCCAGCAGCGATCTGAGAACAAGCAACCAAGCCTGTCGAACAAGCAGGCTAGAATCAGTACTTGGTCAGTGCAGGGGCAAAAGAAGCTTTCGGTCAGAAGACTGGATAGACCCACACTTCTGTCACATTTCCGAACAGTGGGTGTCACCAGAACTGTGGGGACTCTGAGCTTTTCTTCTGAAGTGTCCCCGAGAGAAACAAAACTCCCCATCCAAATGTTAGGGCATTATTTGGCTGCTGCTCTAGGGCCCCAGGAACAGACTTGCCGCTTCCAGGCAACTCCTATTTTAGAATGCTCTTTCGCGCTTTGTACTAACCTTATCTTCTGTAAAGCCTAAATATTTCCACTTCCTCAAAGTGTTCTTCAGATCTCTCATGCCAAATTACCCTGATTACTGTGCTAGAAACAGGTTTGTCGTTGTCCTTAAAAGCGTGGAGACCTCACAAAGTCACTCTTCACCGAGGGATGGTTTGGCCCAAAGAGCTCCTCTTGACTGCTGTAGGACTCGGGGCCTCTGAACTGAGACTCTGGGGCTGTATCAGCTTCCTGGCAGCTTTACTGTTGTTGATGTACACTGAAATCAGAAACCCTCACAAAAGCAACCCTGCCTGGTGTCACCGCTGGTTACCCTAGCCCTCATAGCTATCTTCAGTGGATTCCATGGGTCAAATTTCAGGTGTTTTCATTGTTTTTTTTTTTAATATCCTGTTTTTTTCTGCATAGTTGATGGCAGAGGTACAAATCAAGTTAGTGGAACTGTTTGGGAAGTATTAGGAAGTGTGGCATGGTTGGGCAGGTGTGGCCTTGTTGGAGGAGGTATGTCACTAGGAGTGGGCTTTGAGGTTTCCAAAGCCCAGGCCAGGCACACATCTCTCTCTACTGATTGACTTCTGATCAGGATGCAAGCTCTCAGCTACCATTCCCGGTGCCATGACTGCCTGCTTCCTGCCATGATGACCATAGACTAACCCTCTAAAACTGCAAGCAGACCCGTGTTTAAATGTTCTCCTTTATAAGGGTTCCTTTGGTCATAGTGTCTCCATACAACAATAGAACAGATACTAAGACAGAAGGTAGGTCAAAGGATTAACATAATCACTATTAAGATTATAATAGACATAAACCATTTTGACCATAAAAGTTCTGAGATCTATCTGCAAAGCTGCTTATTCCTGGGGTGGTGCTATTTGGCATGGTTGCAGTCTGATTTTGTAGATCTTGTAAATCAAAAAAGACATTAGCAGAATTATCGGGAATGTACAAACAGTATTTTGTTTGCAGCTAGGAAGGGCATGAGAGTCCTTTAATCCGATTATAGCTGGGGAGGCTGTGAGTACTCTACCTGGCATGTCAGTGGTTCATACTGAGGGTATAATGGGGGCCCTTAAAACGGATGTTTGTCTTCAAAAGCTGAGTTTACAAAATTGTTATTATAAATTATTTTAATCTTTAGTTGTATTTTTCTGTTATGTGTTTAAGACCATATAGATGACTAGAAATGAACTCTTTTCTCTCCCTGTTTAGTTGAGGCTGTTATCCTTCTATTATTTACTTTCTTTTACATATGTAAATTTTCTGTGTTTCCATGACCTACCTAATCAGGAGGATATGGCCACTCAGAGTTGCAGGACCCTTTGGGAGATGCCTCAAAGTCCCCTGATCTGGTTGACTTCGACAGGCAAGAGCTAAACTGTTTTTAATGTCTGTTCTGGGGAGAGGTGTAGGCAGAGTTTACCAGTCCTGACCCCCTGTTCCCAAATAACTGGCACTGAGACTTAATAGTAATTGTAAATGCTTGGCTGATAGCTCAGGCTTGTTACTAGCTAACTCTTACATTTAAATTAACTCATATTTTTTTTAACTATGCTTTGCCAAGTGGCTTGGTACCTATTCTCAGTATGGCATGTCCATCTTGCTCTCTCTGCATCTGCAGGCGACTCTCCTGACTTGCCCTTCTTCATCCCAGCATCCTTAGTTTTGATTGTCCTGCCTAACTTTATCCTGCCTTGCTATAGGCCAGTCAGCTTCTTTATTAACCAATGAGAGTAATACATATTCACAGAGTACAGAAGGGTCATTCCATAGCAGGGGTGTGTCCTTTATATAAATCTAGTAAGCTTACCTAGATTTTGAATGTTACTGCTTGTTGGTATTTTACCTCCTGTAATCCTCACCTTGAAAAGGAAATTTAATAGATATTTGACAAATACGTGTATCTCTCCTTTTACTTGTATTACAACCTTAGTGAAATCTTCTATTTAATAATTGTATATGAATACTAGTCTTGAAAAATAAATCATAGCAATTGGCCTTAGAAGGATTTACAATGTTTATCACCCAGAGGCATCTCAACCAACTCAAAGTATTTTTATGTTTTACTTTTCAGCCATTTATTACACACATGAAATAAAATAGTTTTTGAAAACCTGTTTTAGAAAAAGTCACTATCTCTGTATCCAGTGTTAAATTTTATAACCTAATGAAACTTTATCTTAGGATCCTCAATGAATGTTGTTTTATATAAACAAGTATCATTTTAAGGTTTTTATGGAGCATTTAACACACCCACGCATATATTTTCGTAAGCTTTTAGAAGATTACCTTAGTTTACAAGTATGTACTTACAAGGCCTTTTAAATACTGCATTCATGCATAAGCACACACACACATTTTAAAGTTATATTAAGGAATAAACAAATTAAAGTAAAAATAGCTTGCAAAACATGAAACATGAATGAAAAATCTAAGCAGTCACAGGTTTGCTACACAGTTATTTTGGGGAAGTTTAGGGACAGAGTGAGCTTTGTTTCCCGTTGTCATAAAATGGCTTAGAAACAATCACAAGAAACATAAATACACAGGACACAGTTAAGCCAGTAAGGGAACATTTCCCAGCTCTTTCCTTGCTGGGAACAAGGTCAGTTCTTGAGGGATCTTTACCTCTGCCTTTTGTTTGTCTGCCAACTTGCATCTTAAGTATCTTTACTCCTTTAAGGTGGTCGTGTCCTGGAGGACATTCCTTGGGTCTTTGTTAACACTGAGAAGGAAGTGGCCTACAGCTCAGTCTGTAGAGCCTGACGTTTGTGCATTATTGAAAGTTCTGGGGTAGTTAGCAAGTTTCACAAAATGGGTCAGTAAATTACTTGGGAAATAAAAGGGAAAACCGAGCAATAGGCCTGGCCTGAGAAGAAATGTCAGCTATTCGGGAAGGTAACTGGAAGCAAGGGTCTCTTGCAGAGTGGAGACAGTGAGTTTGGGTTTTGGAAGTCTACAAGAAAAATAAATCAGTTTAGGAGACATATTTTGGTTGTGCCAGTGGGTGCTAATTACCCAGTGACCTTATCAGGGGTCATTAGAGACGTTTGCCATCTATTTCTTTTTATTGCTGAACGTCTCTGATGAAAAAGGAACATGGCCCCTGTGGTAGTGCTATAGACTTAGCAGCCAATAGATGACACAGACTTTAGCCCTACTGTGCCTTCCAGAGCTTGGTTTTCTCCCTTTGTTTTCTTTGTACAGCATCCAGTTCTAGTATAGCACCATCAAGGCCTTGACACAGAGTTTTATAGACCATTTTCCTTGGTTCCTATGAAACAGGCCCATATGTAGGATGGGATTAAAGTTTAAGATTTTCATCTACTGGCCGACTTCTCCCTCAAGCAGCTTGTATTGAGACATGACAATACTATAGTAAAATATTAGCCTGCTTCCTTAGGTTCTTAGTATAGAACTTACCTTGTCTCTGAAGAATACATTGTGTGGAGGGGGCGTTCAAGCAAATGGAAGACGAATTTTCCGCGATGATCCATCCCAAGGAGAGAGGAAGAGAAGTAAGAGAGCCTCTGGAGTGGGAAAGGGAATCTCTTCTGCATACCGAAGACCCTCAAAGTGAGCAGGCTGTTTGAGCACCCTCCTTCCCCTCTTCAGATTCTATTTCTAAGTGTCCTTGACGGTGGCCCTGAGCATTGTCACAAAAGAATTAGAAACACTGGTTTGTACTCCAATGCACTTGGGCTTACTCCTCCCTCAGCTGGGATTGAAACAACTGCCTCACATTGCTTCTCTCTTCAAGGATTAAATCCTGTAATACTGGGTGCAAGCCCCTGCTAGTAATCTCTCTAAAGGAGTCCCTTATCTCGGTGGAATAAGGTCTCTATCACAAGAAGCTGTAAAAACAAGCAATCCAGTAAGAAGAGAAACACAACCAAACAGAACACAATGCTGTCAGTTTTGCCTAAGAGATGATTGCTTATATGAATGGCTTTGGGCCCTTTGTTTTACAGTCGCTATTTGGGTAAAAAGTACAAGAGGGTGGGATTCCCGCCTGACCCCCCACTCCCATTCTGAAGGGAACATCTTAAGACTTGAGGAACTTCATATATTTTTATACCCTTGGAGATAGGGGTGTCTGAAGCAAATCAATAAGGAAGGGTTGAGAACAAGGATGATGAAGTAGAAAGGAAGTGGATCACAGTGGTAGAAAATGTGGACCTGGGGTAATTTTCCTAAGGTTTAGAGATTACTTTCTTTCCTTTTTCCACATACATCGGTAAAATCCATCAGTAGGAACCTGGAGCATCTGGGCTCACAAGTTGCCTGGGCATCAGTGATATCATACTCCTCAATTCCAGAGTTACTTTGGTTGTGGAGAACTAGCCTACAAAATGTTCTTAAAAATTGGGGTAGCATGCTCTCCCCACAGTTCTAGAGCATTAGTCAGCAAAGACCTGTCTTCTTGAGCAGAGAGAATCAGGACCCACAAGTTACCTTGATCAAGCCGGGGTCGAGCTTACTCCCCAACAGAAAAGGTATTGGTAACTCTCTCTCACAATGTTCATCTCTTTCCTGGACTGACTGGAAGGAAACCTAAAAAGAAAGAGCCACCTATTCTGGCACAGTGTGTTGAAGGTACAAGGGACACTCTCCATGCCTTCAGAACCTTGTTTGTACATAGGTAAAACATCTTAAGACTAGAAGAACTTATCATGGAGACCTGACATTACCTCCTTGATCTCATATAGGAAATGTAGTAACCTTATCACCAGGGAAGGAATATGAATATCAAGAAACCATTCATGAACATAGTCGTTCCTTCTCAATGAAAGACACCTGAGTCAAACTAGCATAAATGTGGCAAAAGACATACTTGTGGAGCAGGAGAGAGTGGCCTGAGATATGTAGGCCTGAAGTAGCAAACCAAGGAAAGGCAAAGGAGCAAGGAACTCTATAGTCTCCACCCAAGGGAGGGTAGTTCCCTTATTGGGAACACTAAATGATGTCACCTGAATCTAATTTTGATTTCCACTTGATTCCTATATCTCCTGGGGCAAGAGGCCATGAAAGAGGCAGATAGAATGGGAGCATGTGCCCAGTGTGCTTTTGTTATGGGATCATATGGAGAAAATGGATGTCAGAGGAGGAGAATGGAGCTATCTGTGGCCCTCTGTAAAGCCCTCATAAATTAACTTGTTAACTCTCATTTAAAGTTTCTGCAGCCTTGGGTGGCACCTCCACTCAGAGAAGCAGCAGCCAAGGAACCACATGATCTAAGACAATGTCAGCACCCTCCATTTTGGTCAGGAGTCCTTGGACCCAAACTTACCATCCACTGTCTGCTCTCTTCTTTTTCCCTAGACTTGATCCAAACTTTTTCCTGGCTCACAGGATGGGTGGTTGGAAGGGAAGAAAGAAGGAATGCCATGCTCAGGGAGAGAAGGCAGTAAAGTTAACAGTATTGTTTATAAACCCCCTCACGTGGCCATCAGCAACAGCCACATGGGGAAAAACCAAGAGGCAGGGAGCATTACATGTGCACTCCCCATCTGGCTCCCAACCCCAAGAGAAAGAGTCCAATAGAGAAAGTAAAAGAGCTTGCTTTCTCCCAAGAAGGTACAGCAATGCAAGGAGAAGCTCAGTAGACCTGGAACAAGACAGAGACAAACTTGGAAGACTGAATTCCCCAAAGGAGGCTCAGCCAAAAGCTCGAGTCCCTGGAAATCTACTTGAATCATACAGTAAGGTTGTGTTCCCAGAGGAGCGACTTCAGGACCCCTTCCTGGTTACCACAGGTTACCAAGGAAGCTTTGGTTTCCCTGGTAAACTGAGTACAGTTATAGAAATCCTGGGGAAGTACAATTGATTGTCAAAATATGTTTCAGGAGGATATGGAATGAAAAATTGGTGGCAGACATCACATCTACCTAGAATTTTGAGAAAAAATGCTCACATATGTGCAGCTATTACCTCTCTTTGGTATGTTCCTTGAGCACATCAGTGAAGTAACTGTTAATCCTCCCTGTTTTATAGACTTGGGAAAGGGCTCTGAGGGCTTTTAAAATGGCTTGCCTGAGGTTACAGCTAATTATGGGAGCTAGGGGAGGTGCAGGCTCAAACCCTCAGGTTTCCTGGTTTCCAGCAATAGGACATCATCACTGAAAGATTCCTCACCGCTGTCTGGCTGGGCCACCTTTAAAGTGAGCATTCCAGATTTTCCCAGGGACTGTAGTTCCTTTCTGGCATTGACACTGCTGGAACACAGTCTGCAGGTCCCAGGAGCAGCAAGACTTTGAGCAAAATGATGCTGCAGTGATGTAGGGTTCTTGGCTAACGAGCTCACTGAGATTTAATCCAGGGTTCTTTGTAGGATCTTGGGAAACACCCTGTTTTGGAGTGAAAAGGCAGAGTTCAGTAAAGGGCCATTCTGGAACACTTAGTTGTGAATTGTCATCAAAGACTTGCAGGTGTGTCTCCCCTTTTGCCATTGAGACAGGATGTCCTCTACAGAGCTCATGATGGGGAGCGATGGAATTGAATGACATTGGCCACAGGCAAGAGCAGGGAGTGTTATGTGGCGGTCTAAGTAAGTAAGTTTGCAACTTTTGTGTTTGGCTACATTCAAGTTATTCGGGGACACCTGCTAGGAGGAGATGGGTATCAAACTGGGGTTCTGAGTTCAAATACCCATTCTGCCTTTAACAAAGGAGTCTGTGTTTTCTCCTATTTAACAAGAGATCAATATTGTCTTTCTTCCTTCTACACATTGTTCTGAAGATCCACTGAGCCAAGGGCTACAGAGGGGCTGTGAGATGCTAATGGAGCAATGGAATTAGGAGGTACCCTTCTCTAGAATGATGTGCCCCTGGGTTTCTAACTATAGCCCCTGAGTAAGCTTCTCCATTGCTTCCTTCAGTAGCTTGTCTGCCTGGCTTGCTCCGCTGTTGATAAAACCCCCAGTGAGGCTGTGACTGGCAACAGCTGCCGGTTGGAAATGGTCAGCCTCCGGGCCCAGATACCCGCCACATGGTGTAATTACCCTTTGTGAAATTCTGGGGTGAGAGGTCAGCTCTCATTGCCCATCTTTGTCACTTTTCAGTCATCTGTATCCTGGTGGCAGTTGTGTTATCCCAGCATCCTTTCCCTGCCCCACCCCCACCCCTCCTGGAGCTCAGGAGAAAACCATCTGCTGAGTTGGCTTTCAGTAGATTTTTTTTTTTTAAATACCAATTTCCCTTTGTTCCGAAGCAACCTCCAATCAGGGCTTGTGTCTGCTGGGTTTGCCGAAAGGCTGGTACTGTGTTTCGTGCTCCCCGAGGAAAGGTTGCCCACTTGCTTTTCTTTTTGATTCGATTCCCTGCCATTCTGCAGGACAGTCAGAGGGTGCGGCTGCTGCTGTCAGCTGTAGATTGGGAACCCCCTTGTTTTAAGAGCCTATATGGTGATGCCTTAGCAAGAAGCAAAAACAACCCCCCAAAAAAATGATAAAATAGAACACAGAAACAAGCTAGAGGAGAAAAACAGAACCAACTCCTAAACAAGTCTTTTCTCCATTCCCATATTGTCATGTGATTCACTCCAAAATCCTGCTCTTGGCCCTACAACATGCCATATTATCCTCAGGGGTGTTTCTGGACAGCCTTTGGTATCCAGCTTCTTAGGTTCCCATGTTTCCCTCTGAAGAACATGACCCATACATTAGAGGCAAAAGAAAGATGCTTTTGTGGAAAGCCCACTTGCTGTGGGCTGACAATTACAAGGCAGATGATGCTATTCCCATTCTATAGATGCACACAGTGAGGCTTAGAAACTAGCAGCAACTGTCCTGGGCTCTGCAGGTCAGCCAGGAAGCAGGGAGCACAATGCCTGCCCTCCATGCTCCCCAGCAGCTGGCAGGGGTTCCTGAGCAGTCGTGTCTAGGAGACTGCAGCTGAGACCTTCAAGAGACCCACAGTTGCCGAGTCTGTAAAATGAGAGCACCTCAGTGAGACGTCTGGGGAAGCAGACAGTTTCCTCAGACTTCCACCACCCCCAGCAGCTCATGCTTGTCTCCCTTTTCTGCTGCTCTCCCTGAGTGCAGCTCCTCTCTGCAGATGGAGGAGGTGACAGACACAGCATCCTTCCAGCCCTCCTGTGATGATGGAGCCTGTGAGAGGGGGTGGCCTTTATGGTGCATTTATTACGCCTTATGGTGATGTGTCGCCGAGGTCAGGAGTGATGATTCAGGATATGGGTGAAAATCTGCAGAACTCACGAAGCTTCTCCCAGACATACCGTTTTCTACCTCCTCCCATCGTCAGTTTGCACAGGTGACCCAGAGCACTGGGGGCCAGTCAGTTCCCTTAGACAGACACATAGAGTACCATAAACACAATAAACAAACACAGAGAGGGACAGAGAAAGAAGGGGATGGAGTGAGTTTTAAAGTGTGTGTGTGTGTGTGCTTACATGTGCATGTTCGTATGTGTGGTGCATGTTCGTATGTGTGTGTGTGTGTGTGTGTGTACTCACATGCACATGTTCATGTGTGGGTATGCACTTATATGCAGGTGTTCATGTGTGTGTGCGCTTTCATGCACATGTTCATGTGTGTGTGCTTACACACACATGTTCATGTATGAGATTTATTGACTATAATAGGGTGTCTGCAGCAAAATGTCATATGAAATAAGAGATTCTCACTAAATGATTTCTCCTTTTCTATAGCAAATTATATATGAAAATAAATTTGTCCTAACAATTATGGAGAGACAGACTTTAGCATGTAGTGCACTGGAGTCAGTGAGGTGACCAGTGGTGGTGTTCACATACTCCATGGCAGTGTATGCATGTATGAAGGTTCCTGACAGCAGAAAATGCACCTGTTTTCAGTTCTACCACCTAACACGGACTGTACCTGGAGTAGGATCCGTCTTTGGAATTTGATTTCCACAAGGGCTGTAGATCTCAGAATTGTGAGGAGGAGGGGCTGGAAGTGGTAAAGGAAGGATCTGCCATCTGAACAGAAGAGGTCTAAGCTAAAGTAGGACTCGGAAGGACTCAGAGCTTCGTCTCATGGGCCCTGGATGTCAATGCTGATGCTAATTATCCCACTTAAAGCACACTCTTCCTCCACATCATGGAGTCACTCATTAATTTGTCTGTCTAATCAAAAGGATTTTCTTCAATCACTATTTGTTGCACACCAGGCAATATTATAAAGAAGTAACTGGGTCTTGTAACTTAAATATCCCATTGGGAAAATGTTTCCAGTCTCACTTGTAAGCTGTGTCAAAGTAGGAATCAAGACAGAAAGGCTTCCCCATAGCAACTCAGCTGGGAAGGACGATGTCAACCATTCTCAAAGAGTACCTTGTGCCTGACTGGTCAATTTTATTGAGCGATAGGGACAATCTGTCTAATTGAAAAGAAGGATAAGAAGCGCTGTTGAGCTGAGCAAGATGAGATGCGAATGAAAGACCTCTATTCTTGTGTCTGGAAGACATGCTTGATTTTATGGTATTAGTATATTTAACTTAGGGGATGTCCTTGGGATGCCCATATAGGAGGAAGAAGGGAAGACAGCACCTTTGGCAAAAAGATACAGAATTCAGGAAAAATAGTAGAGGACACAAAAGCAAAACTCTGAGAAATTAAGAAGACTTAAACAGAGCAGAGGCCAGGACGTTGAGGCAAACCAGGCCCAAATGTGAGACTGAGCTACTCCAAGCAGAGGAAGGAGATGACAGCATCTATGAGAACACCCACATGGATGGACGCCTGCTTCTGTGTGGTGACAGCATTTCCAGGTCTAGGAGAGAGAGGCTGCCTTGCAAAGGCTCCTTAAGTCCAGGTGATCTTTGCAGAAAGGGAGTAAGTACCCCCGAGAAGACCAGCCTAACATCCTAGGGCCTTTGCAAAAATGCTTGTTGTAGCACACAAGGTACTGGCAGCTTGCTGCTTGTGTTGAAGACTCTGTGGCAGCCTGTAAGGGTCAGCTGTGCAGGTAGGGCTGGACCTGGGCTGCCCTAGGCTAGGCAGCTGTGCCTCTTTGCCCCTGTCACCCTCCAGGGAGGAGCAGGTGCTGAGCTTCTGGAGGCCTGCCTTCCCTTCTGGCTTCATTCCTAATGATAGATGACCTTTGCTCCCAATTTTAGATTTGTGGCAGATTCCTCTTCTTGGGGGCTGGATGGAGGCAGGGAGCGGCTGCTTCTGTGCCTCTTATTTAACACAGAAAGGTAATTGGTGGCCTTTGGAGTTTGTCTTTCACGGAGTAGGACAGTCTAGCACCAGGACTTCTGAGTCACAGCGAGCAGTTTTCAGGCAATACAGGTCAAGGGCTGACTGGGAAGTTAGATATGGAGGTGACGGCCCAGTCAAACCCAGAGAGCACAGAGTGGGTTCCCTCAGTATCCATGCAATGTGCCGTGTTTCACTAATTTCACTTGTTTCTGGTCTTTACGTGTACTTTAAAACTCATTAATTTTACCCCATAGCAGAGGACACAGAGAATCGCGTTTCCTCTCTTTCTCCAGGAAAGACTTTTACAGAAGTAAGGGGATGAGGGAAGCCAGTGTACGTTTGCTCTCTTAGGTGCCATCTCCTGTTCAGTTCGGTCATCTGATTGGGACCCATTTGTAGACAGCATGGATGGCCCACTTGCACTTTTTGGTGTCTGAGAGAGGAATGGCCATGCAGTTGGCCATGATGGGGAATTTCCACCGTCAGAAGGTAAGGGAGCAGAGCACTAGTGTGAAAGAATGAATCAGTTATGGCAAATCTCGTTAGTGTCTCTTGTAAGCAGAGGGGCTAAGCCATCTGTGGCCACTTCCTTGTTTGTCCATACTCCCCAACGAAGCAAATCTTCGTGGCTTACAGTGATTTGCACATTGTCACTTGTTTGCCAACTGGAAGGTGTCTCGATCTGTGTATGTGAGAGGGCATCTGTGTGAACATGTATGTGTGCACTAAATAGAGTTGGACTCGCTTTGAAGTCGGTATTTTGGGGGAGCTGGCTATGGACTGAAGAGGAGAAGAATCCCGAGACATCCCAATCTGCTTCTCCACTTGATGCCTCCAGGGTCCATCCCTTACATCCCACTGCTTTGGCTTTTTTTCTAATGTTGCCTTTATTTCTAAGTTTTGAACCAATGTTCTGTACAGGCCAGAGGCAGGAGGGAGTTAGAGCAGCTCCCTGTACCCTCCAAGTGACGCCTTCCTCTTGGGTTTGTCCTTAGCATGTCTGGATCCTCATGCTGAAGACACCAGTATCTCCTCTTCTCTGTTAACTTCTAAGTGTTAACAGCAGCCCTTCTGTGAGCACATGATCTTCAGGTCCAGGAATCTGAAGGCCAAGAGATCTCCTTGCTTCTTTCTTCCAAGAATTCCTGTGGAGTTCTGATGCCTGTGAACATTGTGAGCATTGAAGATAGGATGGACTGTCAGAGTTCTAGAGGACTCAGGTGGAGGTCACTGGGTCTGATGCTCGCTGATGGCTTTGTACTTAAAGTCCTGTGAAAGACAGATCAAGGCCTGTGGTCAGATGGGCTGCCCACATATCAAGGTGTCTAAGATATGTGGGCTGGACAAATAAATTAGTAACTGCAAATTTTAGAAAATTAAATGCAAATATCACCCCCTCTGTTCATCACCCAAAATTATAGAGCAATGGGATCGGAACTTTGGGTAAAAGTCAGAGTCTTTATTATATTTTGAATAGCGCCAATAGTTTATTTGCGTTATGAGGTGGGCCACATAGATAGCTACTTTCCTTGTACCTTAATTTTGCTTTTGTGAAGTTTAGTATGCATTTTACCTTTTCCCCTCTCTTTCCCGGCCTCTCACTCTTCTTTATTGGAAGCAAAGTCTGACTGTAAAGGAAGTTGGTGCTTTTTCCTCCTCTGAAGACCTCTCTGTATCATTAAGTAGTATTCTCCATAGTTGTGCAACAGGGTCACATCCATTACCATTGCTGAAAGCGTGCACACAAAGACCGTGGAAGCAGAAAGGGACCTTCAGAATCCTCAGGCCGGTTTCCCTTCCCAGAGGAATACATAAGGTCCATTTTAGTGGAGTCTCATGTTTTGTCCAAGATTATATGGTCAGTCATTGCGTGTCTAGAGAAACACGCACACACACACATACTCACACACATGCACACACACACATGCACACACACACACATGCACACATACACACACACAACTTCTAGTTGTCACAATGCTTGATGTAAAACAATAACAACATCAACAAAAGATAAGACACTGGATAGCTGTGGCCAGTTGTTGCCCCTGCTTGGGAGCCTGCCATGCCTGCTTGCTCGGCCCATTTCATTACAGTTTGGCGCTTTCCCCTTGAACCCTCCTGAACCCACCGTGCCTTTGCCCAAGAAAATCAGATAAAGGAGCCTTTTATTTCCCAGCTGCCCTCTGCATGCAGCATTTAGAGAAAAGGGGGTAGCAAGAGGGGTAGGGAAAGCAGAAAACATTTGTCTTTCAATCCTGGCCTGACATGAAAGCCTCAGTACTGGGCGTCTTGAGAACCAGCTAAATAATGGTTGCAGCTCTGACAAAAGATAAAACTGACCCACCAGTTGTGCAGTTGCTTAAACATGATTTCCCCTGCATAATGCTGCCTGGGACCTGAGCGCCTCCTTTCTAACGAGCCAAGAGACAGCATAATTAATTACACAGGAGGGAGTGCTATCAGACAGGAACCTGGTTGTCACAGAAGAAAAAATTCTTAGAATAGTTCCACCTTCCTCATGTACTGACTGAGCCCATGGAAAGGACACAACTAACATGCTGGGGGACTGCGCAAGGATGAGGAAGAAGGGTCTTAGTGGTGCTGATGCAAGGTTTTGGGGCTAAGAGGTTAGCCAGAACCATAGAAGCTGCCCTGATTGGGGAAGGAAGAGGGTGTGCCAGAGAATCCTCATGTGGTTTTGCTACCTAGGAACACTGGGAAAAGTAGGACATCTTTGAGAGGCAATGCAGGAATCACGAATCTCAGTATTATGCCCATTTGAGGAATAAGGCGTTGAAGCTGGAGACTGGGGGAGCATTTAGGCTAGAGAGAGTTTGAATCCCTTTACCTAATGCTCCCCCATCTCCTACGACATCCTGATTTTTCTATCAGACTTCTGATCACGCAAGCAAATCTCAGATACACTCTTCTGATTCTAATTGCTTTGGAATCGTCATCCACCCTCTCTCAGATTAAACCTACTAGCTGGGAAGGAAGTAAGCGTGGTATGGATTGTCTCTGCTGGGAAGATGAGAAGGGAAAGGCTGAAGGATTTGAAAGTCAAAGGTCAAAGTTCTGGGGTTAACAGCAGCCAAAGGTCCAGGATTGAAATATTTGCCAAAGGTTGACAGGCAACAGAATAGAGGCAGACAAGTGGCAAATTCCTGTTTTCTCTTCTAATTGAGAAAATATTTTGAGTGTTATTTAGTTGGGTGATGTCTGGAAAAGGAGAAGAGCATATGAATGAGGGGTTACTAAATTACTGTTGGGGCACCAGACCATAGAGTGGCATGCATGTGCCCCCTCCCGTGGGTTCCCATTGGGTGGCCCAGCTTGCTTCGCTTCACAGATTGTTTCAGAACATGGTCTTTGGAAACCTGCTTTCCATGAAGGGTTTTATAACTTCCTACAGGGAGTGACATTAAATAAAGGAAAGAGAGCCTCATTTCCTCGAGCTAGGTAGGAAGGGTCTAGAGCAGGGGAGACTCTTGGACATGGTAGTTTTTTGATCTGATGTAACCATTGCTGTTTTCTTTCAACTCCCAAATATCGTAGTCATCAATGCCTGTTCAGGGTTTGTTCCCTTCTAAGAGAGGTTACAAACTGATTATAGCACTATGTCCGCCATGCTGGGGCAACGGTTCTTCATAGACTAATAAAGGATTACAGCGCAATGTCTGCCATGCCGGGGCATCAGGTCTTCATAGATTATAAAATGATGGTAGCGCCGCGTCTGCCATGCTGGGGCATTGGTTCTTCACAGGCTTCTCCTGCACTGTACAGAGAACTGTGTACTAGTACTGAGACCGGGTTTGCACAGGTGGAGCGCCAAGGTTTCATGAAGTGGTTAGGAAACAAGGCAGTTGCATTTTGACTCCACCACAGCCGCCCCTCCTCCCTGCTTGACCCAGTTCACTCCTGCTTGCAAGAAGTGCCTGGTATTTCGGGATCACAAGTTCATGTAGATTTTCAAGCTGCAGCTGAGGATTTTTGGGACTTAAAGGAGGATAGAGCTGGGAGGGCCCTTAAGAGTTCTTGGCAGAGGGGAACTCCCAGAAGTTAAATGGCATCCTTCTTGTGCCCTCCTTGTGAGATGTGGCTAGTCTGAGCATCCCCCCGCCCCCTTCCTGTCCCCTCTGACTTCTCAGCAGGCTCCTGGTGCACTGCCACATCTTCCAGGAAGTGATGACTCAAGTCATTTTCATCAACACATCTTACCCCCACCTCTCCTCCATTTTTGTCTCACAGCCACCAGAGTCAACAGACACAGAATGCAGTTTTAATTTTAGACAGTTTCCATTTTTACTTAGAAATCAATGGTTAGGAAAGGGCATTGGCATGGCATTGGAGGTAAACTGTGAGAAGGGCAGCTTGCGGAGCTTCCCAGGGTTGGGGCTTCTCCAGGCAATGTGGGAGGAGGAAACCATAACCGAGAACCTTCTAGTAACCCTGAGAGCATCTATTAAGAGTCCTTCCACCCTGGGTTTCTTTAATTTCCAAGTTCAGCTGCAAATTTCCCTCTTTCCACTTCATGAACTATTCCTAAAGCCAGATCTTACATAATTTTAAAATGTAGCAGTGAATTCAGGTGAGTTGTATGAAAAGATGTAGGTGGTATTTCTGTGATTTTAGACACGAGTTCTAATATTCCTACCTCTTGTTATTCTTAGAAGAAACATAAGAAATTGGTTTTGTTGCAAGGCTTGGAGCCTAGAGTTGGACATCTAGGAAAGCCCATGAATAATTGCATCATAGTGATCATCTTTTGAATTCTGTGTGGTAGGCTCCAAGGTAACCCATTAATTTACACATAGACCAGTCCTGTGTTTTCCATCTTCTTAGTCAATAAAAGGGCCTGGTAGCTGCCACATAGTGAATGCACTGGAAATCCTGTTGCTCTGGCTTTGCAGTTCAATTTTATAATCTCAGAGGTATAAAGAAGACCTCTTATTTACATAGTGCAGATGTCATGAGGTCATAACTGTAATTATATTGCTTTTTTTTTCAGCTGTCCTGGGAATTGAACCTGGAGCCTCACACTTGCTAGGCGAGTGCTCCATCAGGGAGTGCAGTCCTAACTGTTACATGCTTTTTAATTCCATCAAATGTTTGTTTGATTCCAAATGACCTGTTCTGGATGCATATTAAAATTTTAAATTACAAAATTATAAAAAGACTTTTTGAAAAAAGGGTGTAACAAAGGATTCAAGTCACAAAGCAATGTGTTCCATTCCACAATGTTTTCAGAATAATATTTGGAGGAGCCTGCAAGATGAAAGCGCCTGACTGAACTGTGTGTCAGAAATGTTGACCCTATGGTGTCTGCCTTCACATCTGGGGTCAAATGGGAAGATAAATGCCTTTGCCATTGACCTGCTGTCTCAGGGGGTAATTATGGCTATCAAAGGATCTTAGAAAGCATAAAGCATAATCCAAATGCAAAATGAATGTCAAAAGTATTTTTCCTTTTTTGTATCTTAGCTTATTTATAAGGTGGCTAAAACTTGCTTCCGTGTTCCTTTTCAAATGCTTGTCTTGGAAATCATTTTTCTCCACCACTCATTTGTTAACTAGGATGATGCCTATAAATGGGAACATTCGGTGAGGTCACTGTTTTAAATTTCTTGAAAGAATAATATGTATTTGACTTAAATGCTTGGTGATGCTGATGATGGTAATGAAGGAGATGATGGTGGTGGTGGTTGGTGTGTGTGTGTGTGTGTGTAACAGAATCAGTCTTTTAAGATTTACCCATCAAGTCAATAATATTCTTACCCATGGGATTTCCATTCTTGAAGCATTTCCATTCTTTCTTCCCTTTACATTGAAACACTTTCTAAGGGTGTTATCGCTGCATGCTTATCTTACGTATTTCACAGAGGTGTGTGCAGATGAAATTCTACATTTGCTCTTCTAAAGGCAGCTGGTGCACTGCATGGCCCACCTCGCCTTTCAGTCTCTGTTGAAGGAAGTGGGCATGTTGTATATTCTGTGGAAAGTTGCCAGCATGGGACAAGATGTCATGACTACGCCCTTCAGCTACAGCACAAATGACAACCATTTAATCCACTGGTGTTCACTGAGTTCTCAGAATGCTTTGGTTGTGAAATCTTTAATACTATTGTGAAACAAGGTTCTCACTCTTAATTTCCATGTTTAGTTACGTTGTTCTCATTTGTTTGTTTGAAGCAAGGGCTCACAATGTAGCTGAGGCTGACTTTGGGAGGCAGCATAGATCTTAGACTGGCTTCACACTCATGATCCTCCTGCCTTAGCCAACCTAGTGCTCTAATTATAGAAGTGCACCACCATGCTTCGCGTGAAGTAAGGTTCTTAAAGGAGCAAGGGACACACCTTGCCATCCTTGCTGGACATTTGGACAACTACTTGCTGCCTTCTGTGCTCTCTAAGTAGACTTTCTACAGTTGGGCTTCTCTGCCGACTCCCTGGCTGAGTCTGAGTAGTCAACCCTTTTGCACCCTTACTCCTTAGTCTTCTATAAGCCCAAACAGAACGGCGTGCTAGTTACTTGTCACGTTCCCCAAACTAAAACCAAACGGAACCACCACCAATTCCATTCAATTAAAAACAAAAAGGCGTGATTCGAGGGGAGGTCCTTAGAAACCCCATTCATGCGTTTTCGTTGTTTGCTCTGCTGTCGCTCGTCAGCCTCACACTGAAGAATTAATGAAGGCGATTTCAGGAAGAAAAGCAGTCATTTCTCCTCTTTTAAAAGGCTCATTACTTAGAAGTATGCTAATGTGAGAGAAAGAATAGTGCACTTCTCCGCGATTGTGATTACTTTCACATAGTCTGGCTACTTTATTGGAATTCCTGGGTTGTACTGTGAGATTTATTCCAGAGAGCGGGGCAATTGGGAGGTTGGCAGAAAGACAAACATGGTTACTGAGCAGTTATTCTCGTTGAGAGACTGATAATCATTAGAACTTATCATCTCCCCGAATATAATTACATATCTCTGTCTTCAGTTTATTTGAAACGTAGTAAAGATTGCTGAAGGTATGCAGCTTTGAGGAAAATGGCGTTGTCTGGTGTTAAGGGTAAGGGATCAAGTTCAAGTGCACCTGCATTCATGCTCTGCAGCGACCTTTTATTTGCTCAGCTAACATGTGATCGGCGTGAATTCTAGGGCAGCAGTGCATCTGACCTTGAAGGTGTAAAATCAAGAAAGATACATTATTGGCTTTGAAGACTTGAATTAGATAGGCAAAATGGTAATTATGGTGGAATGTACCGAACAGACAGTACCAGTCTTCAAATCAGACTAAGCTGAGAAATCTCCTGTGATGGCAAAAAGCCACCTCTCTGAGCAAGTTTCGAAGGTCAAGATAGATAAACTCAACTAAGAAGGAAGAAAAGAAATGTCTTGTGCAAAGGCAAGAGTGGCAGAACAGCAGATTGGGATGGACTCCTAGGAGCAGTGTGGTGGATGATACCAAGGATTTGCTGAAGCAGCTCGCACAAGAGGGCCAAGGGTGAACTCTTAATTTCATTTCTACCTGTAGGCTTCGATGAGAGGAAATATGAGGATCTTAGAGAACACTAAATGGCTCCCCTGTGCTGGAGAGGCGCTCTGGTCACCGTGGTATGGTCCCTTAGGTCTCTCGTTTTGTCACACAACCTCTAGTAGTAAGGCATCTCTTTGGCTGTTGGGAGAATGTTTTCAAAGAGATTCAGAAACGGCAGCATAGACGGCTCTTTTGTAAGTCTTCCTGTGACGTGTAGCTACGCGCTAGCGAGTTACCATCTTGATAGCACACCACGGCTCATTGGCAAAAGCCAGAACAGTGCGGTCTGAGCATAACCTGCTCTTGATGTACATGGTGCACTAAATTTTCTTACTCACATGTTGAACCAGACTTGCTTTATTGTTCTCACATGTGTGCTTAGTTCCAGGAAGTGTGGAGGGAAATTACTTACAGTGGTATGAGTTTTGCCCTCAGACAGCTTTTGTTCTAGCTGAGGGGATAAGACAGACACTGAGTTCAACTCTCCGCAGGTCATAAGAGAAAGAAGCCGGTTGCTTGGAATCTTGAAGATGTTTTGAGATGAATTATGTCCTCAAGGATGGAGGGGTAAAGGACCTGGGAAATAATGATGTGAGCTGCCATATAGATATGCAAATGAGATGGTATGGAAGGAAAGCGATGGCTGTCCTCTTAACTGCAAGCCTTCTCTAGCCTCTTTTTCCAAGAGCTTGCCAGGTTTCCCTACACTGTGTGGCTTGATCATCCCATCCAAGAGCTCCCGTGTACTATATTTGCCTACCAGGGAGGAGAGATTTGATACCCAATGCTTGTCATGCCTGCACCCTTTTAGGCTCTTAGCAGGCTCTTTTTCTGTCATCATCCTGCTCTTCTAAGAAAGATGGGGCTGGGAGCAGTGAGAGAAGCTGCGGGAGGGAGGGAGAGGAGGAGCAGGTGCAAATGTGGGCAGGAGCTTTAGGCGGGGATGAGCTGACATCCTAAAGAGAGCCGGAAGTTGTTCTGTTACCAACTACTGTGTGACATACCACACGCAGACTTAATGGCACTATAAGAGAATTTGTTCTCATTGTTGCAGATCAGCACATGGAGAAAGCTCGTATCTGTCCCCAGATAACTAGGAGCTCAGTCTGGATAACGGGCACAGGGTGAACGTGACTAAGCCCTTAGTCCTGGCTGCTGGCTAGATCACTCAGCTCTTCTCCATGTCATAGATGCTGGTTGACTCTGCTCCCTGGGCTGTGATGGTCACAGCAGCAGGGCTTCCTGGGCACCTCTCTGATATTCCAAATAACCTGTCTTCATGGTCAATGTAAGCTCCCATACCATGGCAGTGTCTGGACACTGAGACTTCTTCCATGGTTCTCATTAAGAGAGAATTAGTAGAACCCAAAGCATTTTTTACATAACCGCATTTGCATGGTTTGTAAAATAAAAACCTTGCCACGTGTTTGACTATGATGCCAACAGAAGATGGGGTCCATAGAACAGTTTATAAGATTTATGGTCCATGTAGGAAAGGTGTTGTGTTGTCTAACAACTATAAGGAGACCTGAAATAGGAGCCAAGAGACATGGGTCAGGCTTCCTCTCGATCTTACCAACCTTGGACTGTCTTTAACCTGTGAATGAAAATCCTGGTCATGGATCTGTATTTGACTGTATTGGACCAAGACTCTGTGTTGAAGGGGATTAGACTGAATTTGGACAGTGAGAAGTGACTGTTATTTATCTCTGTACACACACTTGTGTACAAAGATGGAAACACACCCATTCATACACACACTCACACATCATACATTCTCATGTTCTGTGGAAATTTGAGACCTGCTAGATGGCTGCATACAGGAAAACTTTGGGCCACTTTCTGTCTCTACCTATTTAACAACCCGAGCTCTCCCATCTTCATCTCCTCATCTCAGCTGGTCCAGGGGAAGACCATACATAGCATATTCCACAAATGTTCAGAAGAGACTCTCCCTCAGCATCATCCTAGTGTTTCTGATGATTTGTCTGGATAAAAGTCAGAATTATTTTTAACATCTATATTAACCTGCTTCCTGCTTTCTTATGCCGTATCCCTATTTTTTACATATTGTCTTTATTACACATGTGGGTGTTCAAGCATCCACATGTGTGTGAGCGTGGCAAGTTTTCCTAGCTTTTGTGTTTGTTGTCTAGCTCTGCTTGATGAACGGTGTGACTCTTCCTGAAGAGCCCAGAATAAAAGCTACCTCAACCTCTTGTTTGCCACGCCCATAATATTGACGATGAGCGTTGTATTGATTGAACTCTCTCTCTAAGTTAATATTGTCAGAATGTACAGTAACACAAAAGGGGTCTATGAGATCCTAGTTTCTTGAACAGGGTGCAGCCTCCTGCCTGCTTGCTCACAGACTCCTAGTTCTAGGAACCCGTGTGCCAATTGTCAGCGAGAGAGGAAACCCCAAGGCCTATGTGCCAGTGGGCAAACTGCTAACGGCAGTTGTCAGAGTGCACTGAGTACTGTTGCTCGCCTGGGCATGGGCAGCAGCGACTGGACCGTGTGCTGCATTAGGACTGTAATTGTTGAGAATAAGTGCTCTGTAAACATGTCCTATTTAGCCATTGGTGCCTTTCTCATGTCTTTAATTCACTGAAATAAATTTCCTTTTTAAACAGATGTGCTGCATAGCCTCTCAGAATGGTAAACAAGAACAGCTCAGGTCTTTTCAGGAACACAAAGCCAAGGGATAGGTTGACTTCTTTGGTCTCCTGGAAGAGGCAGTACCTTAAGGAGGCATTGACCTTGTCACTCTGGTTGGCACCCATCGGGTCCCTTCCCTGTGTTTGCATTCTCCAACAGTGTAACTCAACACCTTCTGCAGGCAAAGGAAGCCTACAGCGATGGCCCAGTGCCTCCTCTACTCTTTCCTATTATTTCCAACCTTTCAAAATCAGAAGAATTTTACCCCCAGGATTCCGATTTGGACACAAGGAAAAAATTAATCTGGAAAGCAAATTCAGCAGTAAGTCCTGAGACAAATTCTCATCTATTTTTACCTACAGGCGTAGAGGAGAGACGGTACAGATCTTAGCAAAAGCTAACTGGCTCCCTGTGCTGAAGAGCTGAGCTCTCATGACATCCCCTCTCACTGTCTGAACACCAGCCTATTTGGGCTACTCAACACCCTCCGCTATTTCCACCTGACAAGAGCAAGCTGAATATCTGGTCGGTAAATAATTAATTTGGAAGTTGAGGATGTCAGTGGAAAAGTCAGCTATGATGGCTCAAATAACAAGCCCCAAATGTGATAGCCACTCTCTTGTCTCTGAGAGGAAAACCTGTTGGCTCTATTTAGTTGGAGACAGCTCTGTCTTTTAACCTGTCTTTCCACATTAAAGTCAAGGAACTGTATCTCTCAATCTTCCAATCTCATTGCTGTCCTCAAATGCTGGTGGCCCCTAGGAGGTGGGGTTTTCTTTTGGGAAGCTACCTGCCATGTATAAGTCCTCATGACTCATGAGAAGAGGTGAGTCTTCCCCCAGTGTCACTGTGAGTAAGTAAGGGGAAGGGGTCAGGCTATGAACAAATCTTTTTTTTTTTTTTAATGTGGCTGATTCTGCATCCTTCCCCTTTACCACAAAACCTCAATTTCCCTTTCTGTGGAAAACAAAACCCTCTTCTCACTCCACCATCCATGGGACTATATGGCCCTCAGATTACATGGTACCCTAGGGGAAATTTTAAAGATTAATTGGCTCTTGGGAGGCATGACTGGGGGAGTTTTTGTCCCTGTCCATTGAGGAGATGCACTTTCTACTTTCCTCTTCTCTGATTTTGTTGCCAGCGCCTCACACAGAGGAGGATATCAGCTGGCTAGTAAATCTACAGGTGTGTGGCAGAGAGACCCTAATGCCATCAATCTCAGGGTAGGCTGGGTGAGGGTACCCTCACTCCCACCACAATTCAGGTCCTTCAAGGGGCCTTTCCAGGGCACAGGAAAGAAAGAAACTAGTCCACCAATCACTGCTGGATGCCAATGGTGACAAGATCAGGAACTGTAAGTCAGAGATCCCCCTGATACTTGATCCATAGGCCTTCTGGGATGCTATATTGACATGTCTGGAAATCAAACACACACAGTTTACAAGTCTGCGGACTGTGACTGGTCTGAAGGTAAATTGTGATACTGATGGCTTGATGGGTCTTCCTTGCTTTTTGGTGCATCTGGACTTGCCATTTTGTGAACTGGTACCTGTCCACACACTCTATGCTGGCCCCAGTTTCTTATTGGGTTTTCTCAAGGCTGCACATATATCCTAAACTGTCTGCTGTGTGGGCTCTCCAGTGTACTTCAGGACTGTATACGAAGCAACTTGTAAATGCTGTTGCTCTTGGAAGACAGAAAAAGACTGAAAATAAATTTGCTTGGCAGTCAAGGATGCTTCTAATTCCAGACAAACTTGCTATTTGAAGACTTATCTCTCACCACTTGCTGAATGCTCTGTTCATTCCCTGACCACATTTCCAAGCCCACTCATACTTCTGTTTACATCACTCTGACCTTAAATACCCTCCTCCATTTTCCTGTCTAGCCAGTACTCACTCAACAGTGAAAACCCCCTTTTCCTTCCTAGCCTCCCCAGTTCACACCTTCCTTACCCCTCGACCCCCACAGCACCTATTAGCAGTGTCCACTCTTCATGGCAAAACGTTTCATTTTTTTTTCTTGCACGCTATTCAAGTTTCATGTGTCAGTTTACTTTCTATGTTACTGTCCCCTGTTTTGATTAGGGGACATCATCTCCTTGTACGATAAAGTGAATAATATTTTGCATCCCCCTAGCTTTTAGCACATAAAAAGTATCCAGAAATATAACTGAATCTAAATGATTAACTTCCGGATACTATGAAAATGTATTGCGTTCAATTCCTACTCCTAGGGAGCTTTGCCATCCAGTAGGTAAAACGAGATGGGGTTGTCTGTAAATCTCTGTAGACATTCACGTAGAGAAGTTCACTAATTATAAAACACAATGGAATTGGAAAGCTCAAACTCTGTAGTGCATTTTCTCAGTATTTGCTTGTCCAGAGAAAGGATTTGGTATAGGTAGGTACACAGGACCTAGAAAACATTGCTGAACTCTATTGAAAAAGGTCTTGAAGACTCACCAGTGAAAGCTTCTGAGTCCATATGGCTAAATCAAGTGAGGTAACAGTTCCTGTTTGGGCATCCAACTAGGATTTTTGTGTCACTCCCACCCTCCCAAGTATTTTAAGTTTCCCTTAGAGAAGAGGCCATAGCTGATTTGGTTTAGGTCACACTGTCTTAAAGGCCCACCTGTGGCCCTGCACAGAGTTTTCTCTAAATGACAGTCTAAACTTTCCAGTTCTAAGCGATGTGTTAGTGTCCATAAGTAGAATATGCTAGTAGTTGAGATGGGTTTAGTCTATGTGACCACATACAGCTATTACTTACCTGGAAAGGCATCCTGTGAAGGTCTTGCTGACATCCCTTGGTTGGTGACTTCATTCTTCTACCTTGAAATAGAACATCACTAAGTTGCTAACACATTAGGCCCAGTTAGTAGCTGGAAGCCAAAATTCTATACCTTAGAATCATCTGCTGAGCCACTTCAAGCCTATATTCATCTTTTATTGCCTTTTACTATAGAGTTCCACAAATTCAGATTCCCAGGAGTAGGGTATGGAGCAGCTTTAGGAAGACCATTTTCCTGTGGCCACAACTTGTTTTAAGAGCACTAAGAACTTGGATTAACAAAACACTGGGAAATGATCTTGCCTTGATCCGCGGCTACTCCTACAAACAAAATCCCAAATACTAGAAATGAAAACAACCGCTTTATGATTAATATATTTTGCAGAACTCTTATTTGAGAAAAAGACTTTTGTATGTTCTTAAGAGTGTAGCTAAATAGTTTCATTCTTCAGAGGTCTTGGGGACTCCTTTTTAATTGTCAGTAATATCTGACTTTGGATTAAAATCATTTATGTTTGGAGTACTCTATGATAATCTATGTATGCTGAGGGTTTTTTTGCCATATAGATAAAGGATTTCGAAGGGGCTGGCAGCATATTCAAGTCATAAAACCAGGATTACTGTGCAGTAAGAGCAGAACATGTGGTGGCAAGTGTCTAAGTCTGAGCAGAATTGATTCTGGTTACATGACAAAGTCTTGACTCTCAGGAGCTGCAGGCACATATATGGAACAGAGACTCAGTTAACTCTCTGTGATGGCAAGAGGAATGGAAAATTAGAAGAATACCTTTTGATTAAAGAGCAGAAATCTCTCTCAAGTTGTCCTGTGCTAGAGAGTTCATTGAGAGTTGTCACTGTCCAGTGGGCCTTGTCGTCAGATTCCCTACGATTGAAAACGCTCCAAAGTTTGTCAAAGTTAAGCATTGATATGTTGGAGTGACCTTGAGTCTGTAGGTGCTAAAATTTTGGTTATTGTTCTAGAATGAATGGAAATTGTGGCCAATAGCCATCCAAAGGATTAGAAGTAGGGTTACATCATTCCTTTTGGCCCTTTGAAGTAAGACTAGATGCATGTTTCATGTTGTTTCAACAGCTTAGGAAATTCTATTTCACCATTACATGTAATGGGTACCTTGCACTCTGTACACAAAAAGGAAACAGCAAGAAGGCCAATGCTGGGTACTCCTTTGCCTAAACACCAAGATCGATCACTTCATTTCATGGTATTTGGAATGGGGATAGGGATTCCTACCCAACTTACCTTGATAATTGTTGTTAAGATAATGTTTCATGTGAGTGTGCTTTGAAAGTATCAGGTGATAACTAAGTATTTAACTTAAGCAGAAAATATTAGAGGAGGGGTCAGAAAATCTCCCTGATAGGTTAGAAATTATCCCATTGAATTCTCCAACCAATGCTTTCTAATGCATCCCTTATGGGCTCTGTGAAGGATGGGTTGGCTGTATTATGCTTTGAGTCAGGAGTAATTCATGGAATGGAGTTTATATGCAAGAATATCTATGTTTGGGACAGGACAAATGAAAGTTTTGCAATATATTGCCAGTTTAATTTTCATTTTGCAATTGTGTTTTATTTAGTGTTTTGTCTCAAGTAATGCCCTACATTCACAGAATTTCATGGGATGGCATTTTAGGGGAAAAGAAGCCTATACCTGGTTAAATTTAAATTTTGGTCTATTTCTCTACATTCTTAGGTATGTATTTGGACTATAGGCTAGGGCTATGTTGTAAGATCTGGCCTATGTGGGTAAAAAAGCAAAACCCAAATGAACCCTTAAAGTAGAAATAAGGCATTTGTCTATTATAAAATATAATTAATACTATATCAGCACTGATCTGGCAAATTTTTTAAACACCTGTTATGTGTATGCCGAGCCTGGAGTGCTGTGCTAAGAATACAAATATGAAAGACCTAGGAGCCTGTCTATAAGGAGTTCATGATCTTGAAAAGAGAAGGGTATTACAGGGTTAGTGTTCAATGTGTTCTGAATGTTTTCAGTATGGTGGATAGGGAGAACCAAAAGGCTGATCAAACTGCATACAGGGATTGTCTCTTCAGTGCCAGGGCTTGTGGGTAAGCCTGTGAGAGACGGGTAAGTAGTTCCCATATTTTCCTCTGAATAAATATGATGAGGTTTCATAAGAGGCCATATTTTGTTGCCAAGCCCTTTGAGACCCCTCTTCTTTTTAATGCCATGCCAACCTCTGACCCAGGGAGCCTCAGATCCGCTTTTTATCATCATCTTTCTTATTGTTATTATTTATGATGGTCATTGTTTTAACTGTTCCGAGGAGATAATTACCTTAGTTGCTAAGGCAACTCAACATATTGGGTATAAGAGCAGCCAGCAGAAAGGGTTTGCCAAATTGCTGGGCTGGGTGGGAGGTGTGGGGTGGGAGAGCACGGGAGCTCAGCTGTGGAGCTTGAGAATCGTCATGTTCAAATTATCTCCGTGTTTCTTCCACTGAGGAACATGAAGGCACTTGGAACCCTGTGTCTGCCAACTCCTCAGCCACTCCGGATGCTTCCTCTTTCCAGCCCAGCCAGTGGACTCCTTTGCTAGTCTTAAGAACTCTGCCAAGAGCCCCTTATCAGACTCGTAACTCCTGTTTCGTCTCCTGCCACCCAGCCCTGAATATATCCATGCTCTTTATTCTCTGGGGCTCTAGATGTTTAGGTGGAGCACACACAGATCTGGCCTGGGCCCTTGCTGTCTGGTTTGGTGGCAAATCGACCATTTGCTTAAAATTTCGAGGCTTCTCTGTATCTTGGCTACGCTCGGCAGATTCCATTGACCTTTTACATTTTAATTTGGAAAGACTGAAAGCTCTATTGGAGAAGCCATCCTTGTTGTTCCTGTTAAATAGGTAAACCAAAGCCTAGGGGTAAGTTATGTGGACACAGTGAGATAGCAAAGCTAGATGGCCTAAGCCTTGAAGTCATGCTGCTGACTCACCTGATGCTGCCCATCAAACCATTAGCTTTGGTCATTGTCTGCTGACCATCTCAGCACGAAGTCTTCTGGGTCAGTTTGCATTAGCCTCTATGATCTCCAGATAGTCAGGTTTTAATCACCTTGCCTCACTCCTTAGGCAATGTGGTGGCAGGCCGGAAACGGAGGTGAGAAAATACAGAAGGCAAATGTAACACGTTGGCCAGGCTTGCTGTCCCATTTGACCATCCAGGAGCAGCTATTGCTGCTGTGAAATGAAAGAATGGGTATGGGAGAGGGCACGGTAATTTAAAAAGACAAATTCCTTCCCAGAAGACCTGACTAATAGTTAACTGACTTCTAAGAGGAAGTCCCCTGCATCCTCCTCTCCCTTTCCTGCTCACCGGAGATGTCTGCAGGGAGGGCCAGTTTGCCTGTCTATCTTCGGCAGCCTCCTGGGTGTCTCCTGAAGTGTGTCCCAGGGCATTCTGCAAGAGCACCGTCTCAGAGTGATCTATCTGAACAGGTTAAATAAACAGGTCTGTGTTTGGGTTAATTATCATTGGTTCTGTTGCTCTCCACTACTGCTCCATCCGGGACTCTGGCCAAGGAGCAGATGGGAGAGGCTGCATTGCCACCCCTGCCTCCTCATTGTGTCTGGCTCTCCCTCTTTCATGCCCCCCTTCCTCTGCCTTCTTTACCTCCCTCCCTCCCTGGTTTTGTTGTTTCTTTTATTTTTCCCATTTTCTCTCTTCCCCTCCCTCCCTTTCTTTGCCTTGCCTTGCCTTGCCTGCCTCTCTCTCTCCCGCTCTCTCTCTCTCTCTCTCCCTCTCTCTCTCTCTCTGGCTGAGCAAATAGGCCAGATGGTGGTGAGGGGAGCAGACAACAAGTGAGGCATGGCATATGGGGAGCTTGTTTAATTTCAGCCCCTGTAGGGAAGTAGATTGGAGGACGCAGGCTACAAAAGCAGAAAATGGAAAGGGAAGGGGGAGAAGCAAAACAGCTGACCCTTTCCAGGGGGACACGGGTCCAGTGTACTGTTAGTGGCCCATAGGAGACGCAGATGAAAATGAAGCCAGAGGAAAACATTAGCTGCCCTTTCCGAATTTTGAAGGTTCATTCTCTTTTCTTCGCCGTTCCCAGGGCCCCCAACTCTCCCCATTGCCCCGAGGTCCCCTCTGGCAGGACAGTCTCTGAGAGAGTGAGCAGAACTTTATACCTGATGCGGAGAATGGTTGGCTGGCTGTAGACTTGTTCCAGGAAGTTCAGCCAGTAAATTAGGGAGTGAGAAAAAGAGATAGAGATGTCATGAGTTAAAACAAGGGACAGAAGGAAGGCAGTTGCCCTAACTGGCTTTTTCAGACTGGCCTATTCTGGGCTTCAAGTGCCTTCCACTGCTTGATCTGCCTTGCCCCTGGGCAGTCTCCCGCGGACCTCACCTAGTCCCTGCTCTCCTCTCTGCTGCCTTGAGAGGTCTTTCAGGTTCTCAGAAAAAGAGGAAAGGTTTCAATAAATGGTCCTCTAGCATAGGCTCTTTGTTTCTTCCCAAAATGTATTAACCCTCACGGTGGCTGCCAGGAAAGTGAATTGTAAGGTGTATTTACTAGAATTTCTGGAAAGAGTCCAGCTACATTTAATGGCAGGTGTCTTGGTCACTCTCACGGATCAATCAAATATATCCTGCCACCTCCTAACTCATTTCTGCTCTGCCACTGCTGGACAAACCCTCGCTCTCAGGGAGCAGGTGGATCCCTGTCATACAGGGCAGGCTGTGACCCCAGTGCAGTGCTGGGCCTCAGACGCCAAGGTCTCTGGGGACTCTAAGAGACCAGAAGTCTTAACAATGACCCGAGGAAAAAGAATACAATCAGAGCTCATCTGCTGGAGCGGTTGTGCGCCCCACCCCACCCCACCCCCCTCCACCAGGCAGCCCGTTCTGCAGCTGATAACCGGATTAGGCAGCAAAATGGGGCAGATGAGTACCCCAGGGGCCCTGCCTGAGAACAGGGGTTCCCTGGCCAGAAGCAAGAGCTGCCACGTCAAGCCATAAGCCCTTGCCCCAGGCAGGGACATTTACATGTGTGAGTGCCCTACTGTACCTACCCAGGACCCAGAGGGAAATGCCAGTGGTGGCCGATCACAGGGACACTGTGGCACAGGCTCCCACCAGACCAAGTGATGCCCTGGCCCTTGCTGGTTGGTGAGCGTCACACATATTTCTCCACACCATCACTGGCAAGACTGTGACTCAAAGCCGGCCCAAGGCAACCTTTACCTGTGTAGCCCTGGCTACATGAGCAGAGCACGGCCACCGTAGGCAACCCTCCCTTTTTTTAAAAAATGTTTTCTTCCCTGCCTGCTTTCAGCGGCAGGCTGGCAGTTTGATCTCCCTTGAATGCTGTTCCCTTGTTTGAGGCTTCGATTCTGAGAAGATTCAAGGCATTGTCCAGGGTGGCGGGATGTCGGATTGATTTCGGGTCCTTTGTGTGCATGTGGAGATCCTGAATGAAGCTGTTATGCTCGTCTAGGGCTGGCGGGCAAGCTGTCCGGCTGCAAGCTGGGCCTCCTTTTGTTGTGGGGGCCTCACTGAGCCCAAGGAAGAGGCTCATTTCAGGGTGATTTACTACCACCCAAACACCAGCTGTCTGTTAAGGGGCCTCCGCAAAGCCCCGGCCACCTCTTTCTTGGGTGGAACCTCTTCCCCTTGTAAATCTTTCAGAGCCCCATCCCTCACTTACGGTCATATTCCTATTCTTATTTTGTATTTCTCTGTGTGTATGTACACACACATATATGTCTGTGTATGTGTAAATGCACATACATTTTCCTTTTGTTTCCTTTTTAGCAGAATTCCGAGTGAAGGAGGCAGCTATAAACACTGCTGTTCTGAGAGATCTGTGACCAAGATATCAGCCTCATCTCTGCCCCCCCATTGCTTGTGACCTTGGTCAAGTCAACTGACCACACAAACCTCCATTTTCTTTATATTTCTTTATGATAACCTCTTTTCTCATTATTATGAAATAGCGGCATTACTTGCGATAGGAAGAAGTTACGTTAATATATTTCAAAGTTGTAGCACAACAGAAAACAGCTTGCCCTGCACACCTAACACCTTTGGAAAGCTTTAGTGGATGAAATAGGGATCAAGAAGCAATGGGAAGCAGGGGCTTACCTTAAAGAGTGAGGTCTCTTTTTCTGTCCTGTGGTAGACTCTCCAGGTGCTGGCAAACAGTGTGTAGGCTTGGTCTAGTCCAGAGGAGCTCAAAATTAGGGGTCAACAAGTAGACAAGAATATTGGAATGTCAAGTAAAGTAAGTTCTATGAGTAAGCTTTGGATGGGAGAAGCCTTCAGGGAAGGCTTGAATGGGAGCTGAGGGGTAATGTTTTGAAGTTTGGAACAGACTCCGAGAGGAAGCACTGTTGCCCCATGGACTTGGGGTGACATTTTAATTTCTTACTTACTGTTGGTATAATAAACTGTGTGAGACCAGGTAGTTTGGACAGAAGAGGACTTCATTTAGTCTAGGGTTCTGTAGTCTGGGAAGCTCCAAGGCATGGCATTAACACCCACTGAGTGTCTGGGGAGTGACTTCTCATCAGGTCACATGTCTGAGAACTTGTATGCTGAGACAGAATAAGTGTGCCCCGAGATCTTCCGTCCTCTAATGGAGGCCACTAAAGCCAACGCGAGGGTCTTACCCTCATTAAGTCTTAATTAGTTCTCAAAGGTTCCCTGCAAATGCTAAATTAGCAGCGGAATTCAGAGGTTAAGTCCAAAACATAGGGATTTTTAGGGATACACATCTAGATCACATCAGTCAGCAAGCGCAGCAGCAGTGGTCCCTTCTCTGACAACTGTCTTTGTCCTGGAAGGCTCACATACACTCAGGAGTGGACTAGACTTTGAAAGGAGGATTTGCAAGCTAGTAGATGTGCAAAACAGTCACCTTGACATTTCTGTCTTGGGTCATTTGATACTATGTGTGCTGCCAATCAAACAGAAGGTGATCTATAAAGTGAGTCTGGGAGTCCAAGCAAGAATAGTGCTAAAGTTATGGGACCACACAGGAGAGATGGAAAAGGAGGGGAGGGAAGGCCTTTAAGCTGTGCAACTGATGCTGTTCTGCTTAAGGGGCTGGGTAGAAAGATACGAGTTTCCAGAAAAGTCTGCGTTTCTCTGAAACAGGATAAACTACAGTATGAATTTTCTGGCATCAATTAGAAAAACCCAATAAGTACTTAGTAGCTATTATCTATAGCAGTGAATACTATTACTGCATTTTTACATAACTGGGTGAGAGGTTGCTTCTATACTGTGCACCCAAATAGGAAGTACCAGCAAAGGAATAGTTATTATTATTTTTTAATCTGGACATTGATAATAAAAGTAGGATGGCAAATTTTGGTGTATCTAGCACCGAAAAGTCTAATCAAATATAACATTCAAGTACAAAATTTTTCCCACATAATATTTCACTTAGTATTCAGATTATGGAATGTACTTAATAGATATTAGTATACCAGCTTCATGTATGTTCTCTGACTAACTGGAGGTTTTTAGTTCAGTGACAGTCACTTTATTCCTCAGATGATAAGGCGCAAAAAGCCTGCAGTCGGTACATCTTGTGTCCCAGTGGAAACGTGGCAGCAAGGAGAACAGGGTAGGCAGGTGGAGGATGATTCTACGTCTTCTTTACTGCACAGAGGATGCTGTGGAGGCTCAGACCACTTAAGGTGTACCAGATAATCTGCTTTAGTCTAGGGTCTGGTGGTGAGAGATAGACCTTGGCACAGCAGTGAGCCAAATGCTAACTCCTGCCTCCCTGTGTCAAACATTGTGCTCCTGGCACTTCAGAAGCAGGATGTGGGTGCACTCCCCAAAGGAAAAACGTTCTAGGGGGTCACCAAGGCCCTGCTTCTTCCCTGTGTTTGTTTTCAGGGGTCTCTTCATGGCATACTGGGGCTTTGCTAGTAGTTTCAGCCTTTACGGACACTGACAATCTCATGGGACTTTGAAATTTAAATATAGACCAGCCTACAGGTTCCCACCTCAGGGACCTACTCCAAAAGAGTCACAACAAGCCCTAGAGCCTGTTTGTGTCCCAGAGAGACCCAAGTCCATAGGAGTGGTCCCTCCTGAAGTGAAGATGAAACTACCTAGAAAAGGAGATGCTAGTGCTGGCCCAAACCAGGTAGCCAGCGATTGGACAAAGAGGGCTTACCACCCAGACAGCCGATCCTCCCAGGCGAGAACTTATTCTAGCATTTATGTATTGTTTCATATTGCTATTTATGTGCACGATCAAGAGGTTAATGCTTCTCTCTGCTCCCTCCATTTCCCGCGGGTGAAATGAAGGTCGGCATTTTATACTAAGTGTTCTGTGGCACTCAGTTATTCAGAATGTGAAGAATGCCAGAGGTCCAAAGGAATTTCAGGAGCAAACAAACAAACACACAGAAGATTAGGAAGCACCTGGTTCAAGAGAGCCACACAGATGTCTCTGCAGAGGGATGTCTCAAATCTTTTACGATGTTAATGAACACCATGGATCTCCAGGTGTGGTTGAGTGTGTTGTGTTTCATGGACTTGCTAGGTCCAAGCTGACACCTACTGCATCAGCTCTCCCTGGGCAACACTCCCGAGGCTGATTTTTATGTAGTAATAGCCTCCCTGGGGAAGAGGCATAGAGGTTTTGGTCAGTGGACTTTTGTAATTATGCAGTGTTGACCCTTCTGCCCTGAGAGACTGGGTGGGGTCGGAGGGTTCTGAGGCCTTGAAAGACTGTGAGAGAAAGACCAGAGAATGAAGCTTTGTGAAACAAGTCCTTTGAACGCCACTCATCCCACTTCCGTCCTCGGGAGTGTGGGAAGGAAGGAAAACAGGGAAGTCGCTTCACTGATTTCATATCTCCTCACACACATGTCTTGCTCTGAGCTGGAATGAAAAAGATGACCACTTTGTTTTTATAATCAGAACAAAGAAAAAGGGTAGCCATACAGGTCTGAAGGGAATGGGAGCAGGGGAACAAAACCAAACCTTCATTTGCTTTTCCAGGGAGAAGAAGAAGGATAAGGGGAGAGCAGAAATGTTTTTCCTGATTTGGCCTCATTGCTTGCATAAAATGCCAGGGCAGGTGCCGACTGTGTTTTAATCTCAGGTCATTTAAGCTGCCGCGATTCTGCAAAGGGTGAATTGACAGCATGATCTCAGTCTGTGTCTACTTAAGACGTGTCTCGGCAGAGACGTCATGTGTGTTCCGACATCCCATGCATGCCCATGCATGGACATGCCAGGGGCAGAGCAGGTAAAGGGAGTTGTGTCCAGATCTCATTTCACTTCCACCTTCTTGGCTTGGTATTTCTGGACCTTGAGTCTAGATGTAAAGATCAACCCGTGATAAGCACTTTTAGCAACTTGGTTGGCGCCTGTTATTTATTGAGTAATGCCTGATGGATCATGTAAGCAGGCATATTTCCACTTACTGCCTGGGCACGCGGAAGGACACAGACACAGATCAGTGGAGAAAAGAAAGAGTGAACAAGTGTCTTTCTAAGTCTGCTAAGTCTTTCTAAGTCAAACGCTTTGCTGGCTTTTCTCCATGGCCACAGAGACTAGCAGTTTGTCAGTAGCAAGCTTTCTGGGTGGTTGTTATATGGCAACATCCTGGTAACTTGGGTCCCAAGAGCAGAAACTCCAGTCATCCTTCATACTTCCCATATTCCTAGGAACAGTTCCTCAAGACAGGTGCTTCATCACACTAATGACCAAGCTAGGTCAGAAAAGTACAATTTCTTCATAAAAGGATAATCTTGCTGTCTTAGCCGAATGGTAATATCAGAATGCTATAGAATTGGGTAGTGGTGTGGTTTAAGTGTGAAAATGCTCCCAGAGGCTCACATATGGGAGAATTTGATCCCCACTGGTGGCACTGTTTGGAGAGGTTGTGGAACCTTGGGGAAGAAGACAGCGGTTTAGTGGGCTCCAAGGTTTTATAGCTCCTCCACTGTCTGCTTCCTGACTGTAGACGCAACGTGACCAGCAGCTCCCCTCTCCTGCCGTGCATCCTCCTCCATGTTGGATTACATCCCTATTCTGTCAGCCAGTATGGACCTTCCATTTCCCAGAGTTCTTCTGGTCAGTCATTTTGTGCTAGCAACAAGCAATATAACAAATGCAGGCGGTAGAAGTCATTGACATGTATATGGAACAGTTTGAGAGGCTCAGGGTCCAAGGTCAAGGTGCCAGCAGACTGAGCTTCTGCTGTGTGCTCCTCCTTGGGTCATAAATGGATGTCGTCTGGCTATATCCTTATGTAGCAGAAGGAGGAAGAGCCAGTGTCTTAGGAAAACACCAATTCTATCCTGAACACTACTCTAATGACCCCATATAAATCTTAAAGGTACTGCCTCCCGAAACCATTACCCTGGGGGTCTAGGTTTCAGTGTGAATTTGGGGGTCAATGTAACAATTGGGAACCAATCTACCTTGGATCAGTAGACAGTCTTCGGGGATATTTCAGCATCCTATTAAGACAGAGTCATTAATGAGGATGTGTGAATGGGCAGACGTGTCTCAGTTGGCACTTCATCATGCCAGACACTGATGAGATTCTTCTGGGATTCACATCCCAAGCACACGTAATTTTTATAGAGTTCCCCCTGTGAACATGGCAAAGGAAAAGAAGACCTGATCCCTCTCCTCAGGAGGGATAACTTAGGGTACCGAGTATGTGAAATTATGAAATATTTGAAAAGTAAATAGGGAAAGACTGGTGCGCAGTTTTAGAAATGTGTAAGGCAGCAGATCACTGGGGTCGAGGCCAAGTGGACAAGGCCTTCTGGGCTTATTGGTATGTGTGCTGAACCTTGGAGACGGGTGGTGTTGTGATTGTGGTGGGGCTGAGATGTGAGTAGGCACGAGTAAGCACGCACACGTGGGTGAGCTGATCCTGGGGGTCAGAGACAGGCACGGCAGGCTGGGAATTGTTGCATTTATCTCCCTTTCGCAGGTCCCAGCACGTCCAGGCTTTTCATTTAATGTTTCTTTGCTGGATCATTTCTTTATAGTAGGGTCAGCGCAGAGTGTGGACCCGAGACAGAGGGGAACAGGAGGACTCAAAGAGAGCTCAAAGTGGCTGCGCGGTAGGCATCGCGTCGAGGGCCACTGTGGATGTATAGACAGCAGGTCACAAGCTCACACTGTGAAGTTGCAAATTATTGTTACTTACCTGGAGGTGGGAGTGGGAATGAAAGAGTTTGAGAGAAGTAAGATGGAGCTCGGGAGGGAAGAGGATATATGGGAGGGGGTGGATTAACAAGCCAAGGGCAAGGGATTTATTTACATTTGGCTTAGTGTTCAATTGCAGCTTCCAATCACTATTCATCTTTTTATACATTTATAGTTTCCAATTGTTATGACTATTAATATGTTGTTGTTGTTTGCTTTATCCCTTGCTATTTTATAGGCTCCAATTTGACTCCCTTCTCTCTGCAGCTACAACGCCAGACACACGAGAGCAGAGTCTGTTTCTTCGTATCTCAATCTGTGACGCTGACAATTTCTCTTAGAAGATGTTTAATAACATTGACGTCAGTGTGCTTGGAAATGGGGGTGCCTGTGCTAGCCCTGCTTATGCTCTTAGAGTGAGATACTGTGGGGACTTCAGCATTTTTCACAGTTCTGACCCTGGGAAGCTCAAGACCACGGTGCTAGCAGTCTGGCTGCATCAGCTAAATAGTGGACATTTTCCTTGTCAACAGATGGCTTCTTTCCCACTGTCCTCACACGTTGGAGGCAGCCATCTATTTCTTCCTTTTTGAAAGCCACCAATTTCATTTTGAGAGTTCCACCAGCATTATCTCGTCCAACCTTAATTATCTCTCAAATGTCCCATCTCCAAATACTTTAACATTGGGGACATACACAGGGAGAATACAGTTTGAGCCACAGCGGGCATGTACAAGTTTTAAATAAAGGAAAAGAGGAAAAAATATAGACTAGAAGAACAGTTTTTGTTCCTTTGCTTACCTTTTATTTCATTGAGTTCTCCTAATTGAGGTGATCTCTGGCTATAACATGAGTTACTATAGGCCTCTGTTAGCTCATGTTTGATTATTGGAACACTGACTTGGGTAAGGCCAAGAACATATGCTCCATGCTGAGAGAACCAGAGTGATCCAGAACACGTGGTGCAAGGTGCACCTGGGGAATGTCAGAAACATAGGCCAGCAACAGGAACACTTTTCGGGAAATATTCCATATGAATGATTGTTGTAGGGGAATATTCCATATGAACTATTGTTGTAGGGGAACATTCCTTATTAATGATTGTTGTAGGGGATTTATTTCATATGAACGATTGTTGTAGGAGACTATTCTATATGGTTCTTCAGTAGAGGAGACTACATTGCGTTTCTGTAGTCAACTGGTGATAACTATAAACTTGACTGAATATCAGTTGCTGTCTCTGTGTCATGCAGAAGAATGAGTGTACCTGACACATTGTGCATATTTTATATATTGCTCAAGGGATGTTTGACTGTCATGAGAATGCCAGGTAACTGATAGGGAGCTAAAAATACTGAACAAAACTCCAATATTTACCAAAAAAAGTTTAGGTAAAAAAAGAGTAGGAAGCATCCTAAGGAGTTATAATTGACTGTGCAAGGGATGTTCAATTGTGGGTCCAAAATCATTATGAACACCCATCAGTAGGTTTCGGGTTCTTTCCCTGTCTTTGGTAATTGGGTAGATAATTTTGAGTGTTTATGAATTTAAGTTTTTTGGAATAGTATAATGATTATCTAAATTATTCTATTATAAATTAAAACTTGGCGGTCAGATATGGGGTTAAAACCTGATTGATCAGAGAAGCAACCATGAAGTGACCAGTGACCTGCTCTCTCTTTCCTTGATCCAAACTGCCCGTGAATCTTTCTAATCCCTCCCTACTACTTCCTGTGTATCTCTATATGTCCTGGGTCCTCCAAAGCTTCTATGGTTGATTTTGGTCAGCTAGTAGCTAGCTCTGCCCTCTGATTCAAGGTAAACTTTACAGTTAGTCTTGGGAGGGTCAGAGTGTGATCAAAATATCTCACAACAGAAGAGTATATAACTTTTATCAGATTGCCAAAATGATTTGCACATGGGAAAATTCTGATTTTAACCCCTCAAAATTGTGGATGAGGAAACCAAGGCTTAGGGAGTGCTTGTGAGTTTCCTGAGACCCCCCCAGGAGCCAGGACAGCACTGCAGGCTTTGAATCTGAGGGCAAGGCTCCACTGTTGCTCCCTGACAGACAAAGAAGCTTCCTTTGCCTGCAGATTATTTCCCAAATCCCGCTAAAAGGGATGATCCACTAAAAGGAGACTGAGGATTGATTTTCTGCCAAGGCCTCTAATTCACGGAGGCTGCTTTTGTGTTGGGACTGAAACAAACCTCCCCAAGACTCACTGTGCAAGAGCAAGGACATTGTGCAATAGGAGATGCTAAAAGGTAATTATGAAACTGGGCACTGGCAGTGTCTGCCCCCAGTTAGCATCTTTATACAGGGCCTCACCTCCAGGGTAGGGGCCCAATGATGGGGAATGTGAGTATAGTTTTTCTTTCTACGACAGACATATTCTTGCCTAGCCTGTGAGATAATTGGGTATCTAACTAATGGTCTTTAAAAATAACAGCAGCGTTTTATCACTAAACTCTCTCTGTCCACTCACGCTCCCACACATGAGGAAATTATCAAATTCCTGGGTGATAAGTATCATCTCTACCTTTTGTCTGATGTCCGTGAACTTGAATGAGCCAGACAGAAAAGCTTTAGGTGAGCTTGGCATGAGGTTTGTGTTGACGGAGAAGGATGGTGTTGTCAGAGAAAGTCAAGGGAAATTGTGTGGAAGGGAAGAACAGACCTCGAACTTGCTGGTGGTGTTGGGCCAGGCACTGTAGAGCAAGATAGGATAGGAAAAGAATCTACTCATACTCATAAATAATAAGAAAGTAAGAAATCTGGGAGGATCTGGGTTCAGGTGCACCATAAAACTCTTGGGCATAAGTTGAGGCTGCCCAAGTGATAGCAGACAAGTCTGGTTAGAGAGCCTGCTCAAACAATGCAGCAGTTGGATGCCTGCTAAGCATGGCCAACCCAGATTCCAAAGGAGTCATAGTTTACATTTCTTTGAGATGTTTCCTTACATTTACCACAGACTTGTGCTGTATTTTAAAATTCTGTAAACGAAGTCTTTCTTTTCTTCCAGGAAAAAGCATCCTAAGTACTTGGTTTGCAACAACCTGAGATGTCCCGGTTCCAATTTGTTCCATGTGTCATTTTTGTAACATTTCTTGTTGAATGTTCTTGTTGAAATATATCTTCCAAGAGACAGTGCCTGGCTCCATTCCTCCAGGTGTGGTCTGATTAGCACAGGACACAGCGATGTTCACGGTAGGCTTTCCATGAAACACTAGTCCCAACTGACCTTGCTAACGTGAAGTCAAGTCTAGGGAAAGCATCTCAGATTCAGCACTTGTCAGTGAGCCTGCTTATTCCTTTCTGACTGTGTCACCAAAGAGAGTTATTAAAAAAACAAAACAGCAATTGTTTGCTTCACCAAATAAGTTGTAGGGGCTGGGGATGGGCCTGGGTCAAGAATCCTGAGGAATTCTGACAGAGAAGTTTCTTTATGTCTATGATCTTGGTCCCTTACTTCCATCTATCTAAAACAACCCAAGAAAGAACATGTACATTCTCAGCCCAGTTAGTGACTCAATCCAAAGACTTAATCTGGACTGCTAAGAATTTTCTAGACCAATGTGAATTTGTTTCTCTGAATTTGTTGCTCAGTTTCTGTTTCAATGAAAATTCCTCAAGTATGATCCTGGAATGTTCTACATCACTTTATTTACCAAACATAGCAAATAAAAGATACTCTTTCAGGATGCTGCTGATTGGACAATGTGAGTAATAGATTGATACTAATATTCCGATCCGTTACTTGCCCCCAAATATTTGCTGAATTTCTCGGTCCTGTTCCTAAAATGACATACACCCTTAGCTGATGAAAATTAAGAACTATTAAGTTGTTTGTATCATATAAGTCAGTAAGGCTTTGTGTGCCTGTTCTATATTTTGTGAAAGTAAAGTGTCTTATACTAGGATAGATTTTTATGACTGTTTCTCCAAGTTAAATATTGTCAAGTTAGATTTTTAAAAAATGAGAATGAGGCAAATTCAAGGTTAATTAATTTATACTAATTCAAGGTTAATGAAGTTATACAACTACTTGCTGAATAAATGGTAAACATGTTTCTCCACAAAAGGCATTTCTTAACCTTCCATGTGTAACTGTGCCTCGTGAGTCTCCAAGAAAAAGACATAATATGTAGTTCCTCCCAAACTTTATTTCATCTTAAAACACTTTCAGTTGGGAGAAATGACCAGTGGTACCCGGGGAAGTTAGCTCTCCATCACTGACTTTCTAGATTCCTGAGGAAACGCCAGAAAGGTTGAGTCTGGATCATGGTTGTATAGGGCTTTTAGTCCTCTGCCACCTGGCTCTGTTATCGTTAGATCTGCAATGATCCTGGTGGAGAGCCCATGATCTTCAAAGAAGCACACTCATGGTGTGTTTGTGTGTATGTGTGTGTTCAGGTGTGTGTTGGGGGGGTCGAAGAGAGAGAGACAGGGAGAGAGAAAGAGAGAGATAGATATCAATTTACTTCCTAGGATTCCGTCACCTTCCAGTAGCTTCGAAAGCTCATGAGTCTATCGCTTTTCCCAAAGCCCCACCAAAACAAGGACAGTTTGTGCAGTCATCAGCTAGGCTGCAGTGACTAGTGAGAGTGCTTGCCCATCTGCTGTGGTCATCACCGGCGGACTGCAACTTCCCATCACAAGTGACGTTGAAGAAGGACAGCCTTTTCTAGGATATCTTTCTTTTACAACCCTTTCTCTGCCTCTGTTCTCCCTTCCCTACCAATTCCCGGCGCCTCGGTCCAACAGAGCTCATTAGCCTCCTTAGCAAAGTGATGTCATTTTTCCATAGAAAGTGATGTCATTTTTCCATAGAAAGTGATGTCATTTTTCCATAGA
Organism: Ondatra zibethicus; assembly: GCA_004026605.1. Classification (NCBI taxonomy): domain Eukaryota; kingdom Metazoa; phylum Chordata; class Mammalia; order Rodentia; family Cricetidae; genus Ondatra; species Ondatra zibethicus. The sequence goes on from PVIU01004613.1 coordinate 80,140, forward strand.
AAGTGATGTCATTTTTCCATAGAAAGTGATGTCATTTTTCCATAGAAAGTGATGTCATTTTTCCATAGAAAGTGATGTCATTTTTCCATAGAAAGTGATGTCATTTTTCCATAGACATCTCGGTCCTGTAAATGTGTCACTCTGGGACTTTCCCATGAGAAGGCCTTTTCCTCACAGGGCTCCTCTATGAATTGAAACCTGCTCTGTCCACATGCAGATGGTTTCTCTCTAGGGAGGGGGTATCCTGAGGGATACCAGGTGACACTTCTCACCCATCTATTAAATTCTCAGAATGACTCTACCAACTCACAATTTTGATTCATGTGGATTTCTGTGCGATCCAAATTCATTTGACAAAAGGTGATTTGGCATTTCAAGTTATTTTCTCCACGGGTTGGTACGGTTATAATGATATGCATTATAGTTCACACATCTCAGGTCTAAGCCCTGTCAGTAGCACCAGCTGGGCACGAGCCCAGGCTTATCTGTGATCCCTTCTCTACCCTCTGCTGGGAGTTTGGTTTGAGGGCCAGGCTTGGTTGGCATCTCGGTTCTGCCTCTTAACAAGGTGGGTTATCTTGGGCATGTCATGTGGTCCTTCAGCGTTTCTGAATTCCGAATAGCGTTTCATATATTTTGAATGAAGTGCGCTTCTGTACTCTCAGTGAGTCCCATCTCTCTCTGATGGGACACATGAAGCTTGGTATAACATGGAGCCTGTTTCGTTACTGATGCTGGTTCCCCAGACAAACTCCATCCACACTGCCCACCAACTAACCAAGAGCATGTGAATACACGCATGGGTAGATAGATATACATGGACTTGTGTGGTCAATATCCATTAGGACTAACAAGATTTAATCATCTGAGGCTTAAAGGGCATTCTATCAAGAATACTGACTAATATTTGTGGAGCACCTACTATGCACCTGTTTACTCTGTGCTCTGTCTACATTGTCTTCCCAACAAATCAGAAGCAGGTATTTGCTAGGTAACAAAATGCAGACTTACAGAGGGATTAAACAGTTTGTCTCTAGGTCAGATTACTGGTATTTAAACCTGACCTTAGAGCCCATTACCCATCCTGTTAGGAATTAAAAGGAAGCCACCTATGAGTTACACAGGGATCTGGGGATCCCATTTCATCACCGTTGTTGCTGAAACTCTCACAGTTCAAAATGTGATGAAGCGTGATGAGAACCTAGGTGCTGAGCTGCCCAGGACATAGTTGTTCATTACGGATGTGTACATCTTAGAATACCGTTTCTGGTTGAAGGCATGCTTGTTTTTGTGCCTAAGAGCTTGCTAAGAGACTGACGAGGAAAGAGGGCTCTATTAGAAGAAAGATCTTCCCCCCTCGTGTCCTCTGTGTTCGCAGTTCAGATTCCTATTTAACTTCACCTCTGGGTCGGGGAAACGGGTGCAAAGATTCTGGAAGCAGATGGGGGTGTACTTAGACCCGGAGAGGACTCACTCCCAAGCTTACAGTCCCCAAGTTAAGGAGATGGTCAAATGAACCCGTTTTCTGATCAGCCCCTTTTCTAAATATAGAAAGACATAAGCCAGGGTAGCTGAGAATAGAGCTCAGAACCTGAATTGTGACCACTCCAAAAGGCACTCAGATAACAGAGACTTTTTAAATGTATTTGCTACTCATTTACTAAGAGGCATCTATTCAGTGTTCATTATTGATACTGTGGCCTTTGTGTCTGTCCATGAGCCCTTTCTCATTTGATGACTCCGCTGGTGGTACGGAAAACTGTAGACTCAGACTTCCACCTGTATTTGCCATGAAATTTAAAACAAAAGTAAATAAGGTGTATTTCCTCCATTGTCCAACAGTGAACAGGCACCTCTAGGTCCCTTGATGTTAGCTGGGACCACTACAGATGCTGTGCTTACACGTAGGTCTGGCTTGGGTTCCTTACTTGGGTCTTTCTATCAAGAAACCTAAATATAGGCCTTTACAAATAGAAAAACATCGTATTTCTTTAATAGTTCATAGCTGGTGAACAATGTTCTTCTATGATGGACAAAGGGACATATTTATTTCATTTGTTCAAATGTCTTTAACTTGGGTCTAGGCACAGTAATGCTGCTCAAAGGATGTATACTGTGGAAGTCTTTTAATGGTCTGCAGGAGCAAGGAGTCCTGTCTGAAACTTGTTTCGGGGGTGTGTTTAGAATCAGCAGACACTAAAGCCTCGGTGGGTGTCGTCTGCTTGGCCTCAATGCATCAGACACAGTCAGGTGTAAACCATAATCCCTCACTGAAATCCTAATTTATCCAAACTCAGAGAGCTCACAGGGTTCTCATTGCCTTTTCTCAGCAGGCCACTTTGTTTTTATTTGATTCGTGTTTTCCTCTTTTGGCTTCTGAGCAGACGCTTGTCAGTTTCATTCCTATTTAAAGTTAGTTTCACCTTTCGGTTCCCTCATCCACCTTGGCCCAAGAGGGTTTCAGTTCCTGTATAGTGTGCAGGGTGACTTAAAAAAGTGTCAGAAGTCAGTAGCATTTCCTGAAGCATCGCAGGGATTGTGGACTCTCTCAGGGGGAGGCCGTGTGCTGAAGGCAGGATCCGGCCTCTTGGATGACGTTGGACCTTTCTCCAACTGGAAGTTGTGGGGCCTCCTCTGCATCTCCCAAGATACTGGACAAGACAGATACAGTTCTCCAATCCTAGCGCAGGTTAGGACACTAGGAAAAACATTAAAATGACGCAAACAAAAACCCAAACGAAACCTCCAGACTTATGTTTAGGCATTGTCTCATGCCAGTGAAGCCGGGAAATCAGGAGATGAGGGTAGACTTCAGACATTAGTGTTTTGTCCCGTTTCCCCAGTGTTATGGATGTGAAGCCAGGGCCAGAGCCCTAGTGTAGGTTCTTGCTCTGGACCTGGACGCCTTTGACATTGTGCACCACAGGAGCTGCCATGGTGGTGACCCTTGTTACAGTAACCCTAACAACAGGAGGGTGGTGAGCCTCCTGGAGTCTTGCTCTATGGTTTCATTTCCTGCCAAACCACCTCTCCTTGCTTGGTAAACATCTGGTGCTTCTCTTTGTAAAGGTGACATCTCAAGTGGCTTTACCTTGAGCTTCTCTGTACTTCCTTGTTGACATAGAGGAAGGCGGCTTGTTTCTGAGGCCGCAGCCAAACCTTGAGTGGAGGACAGAGGAGGCAGATCTGTATGACTACTCACACCTCCAGAATGCTTGTTCAAGCTGTAAAATACCACCCTGGGTCTTAAAGGAGCCACCAGCAGCAAAAGCCCACGTCACAATTTTAGTGAATGATAAAGTTTCTAATATCTAAAAAGAGAAGCAAGGTTTTTGCTGAAACTGAGTGTGGCGCATTGAATTTAAAAGCAAATGTTTATTCAGAGACATTCTGGCTTCTAAAGCATCCTTTCCCCATTTCCTTTGCCATCTTCTCCATAAAGCCTGATGTAAGTGTCAGATGCGTTATGAGATAGCAGGACATTTTCCATTTATTCCACAATTAGTGGATTTAGATTTCTTTGAAAAGGTGGTTTTCTATACATGATATTTTCAAATAACATATATATTAATTTCTGCCGTGTCTTCTGAAATAAAAAGTATGTAAGGAATTGTGCAGCCTCAAATAACACTTAAATTGAGTTAAAATAAAATAGTAAATGAAATTTTAAATAAAATTTAACTTTGCTGTCACAGACATTTTTACCTTTTGCAAATGGCTGATGAATTCTTTCATATCGAAGTTAATTATGCCAATGGTCATATCTGTGAGTATTCTGTATGTGCCAGGGGCCAGTAATCGCATCTTGCATGTACTTATTTCTGATTCTCACCACAAAGTAGCAGCTGTTTTAATTGTACTGATAAATAAAATCAAATGCTGAAATTTGGCGTGAGTATCAATCTTGTCAAGGGTGAGATAGATAGAAAACAGCATGGACAGGTTCCATCTCAGTTCTATCCTAGCCTTCTTCCTAACATCCCATCAGTTCTGAAAGATTTGTCGCAGTCTTTCATCAAGGGGGCATCCTTTGGAATGAAAGGTGGCAGTTGGTTGCAGTGTTCCACCGACCTGAAGCATTGGCTCTGTGTTCACTTGCACCAGTGCATCTTCTAAGGGAGCCTCCCATGGTTTTTGCCGGAGATTTAGTCTGCGTTTGGATGCAGCTCTGATGGTAGCTATCGCACACGAGTCTTGTGATGACCATGCCAGGTGGACACAGCCCTGTTTTTGTCTTCCTTTTCCATCCTGATAGGAGAAACTGAGGCAAAGAGAAATTTATTGCATTGTTTCTATTTTGTGAGTGCCGGAGCTTTGGCTCCTGGCTCAGATCTCTTTTCTTCTCTGGGTCCAAGATGCAGGTCTGTGTGTACTTGGCCATTGTTGTACCTGACTGAACTAGGGCCAAGTGAGACATAGATATGGCTAACTAAGAATCACTGGGTACTGAAGCAGACTAGCCGGCCAGACGGGTTTTTCCACTTCTGCCTCTCTCTTTGGCTAATTCACAACTGAAAGACATTTCTAAAGACTTTGCTTGTCTTTTCTTTTTGTTTTTGGAGGGTGGAGGTGGGAAATGCTTCTTGCTTCCTGTTCTATTTACATTGTTTCCTACTCTGATATGCTACCCTCTCCTGTACCAAGTCCTTTGGGCCAGACTAGAACCCACCTCCTCAGAGAATGTTTCTTGACAGCAGTCACCTTTTGGTATATTCCCAAGCAAAGCGGTACCTTCAGCAGCAGGCATGGCTAGGATTCAAATCTCACCACGTGGTCACCCTGCTTTTTGTTATCTGGACAGCACATTGCTTAGCACATACGGTTTGCATTTTATTTGTATTTTAATGTGTAAATAAACATAGAGATCCATGTCTGTTCGTCTCTGTGTCCCACACGTGAAGATGCAGGTGGGTACGGAATATTTAGTAGGATGCAAACTTACCATCCTTTTTCTCTGCTTTCCCACTATAACTTTATTATTGCAAAGATCATCAGACCTGCTGTGAAGAGGAAAGGAAAGAAGTACACGAGGGGTCAAGAGCTTCTCACTAAGCCAAGGAATGTAAGAGTGGTGCCCAGAGAAAGAAAGGCAACGTGAGCCTCTTTCTGGGGTGGCAGTGCCAAATCCTTCAAAACATATTTAACAGCTCTGCCACCTCTAATGATTAGCACTGGCAGCAAAAGGAACAATCATTTCTGCAGTGAATCTAGGTGTCAGAATTTAAAGACCCTGAACTGAACTCAAATATTGACTTTCTTTTAGCTCTTAAGCCCTATTATTCCTTGTTAAGAGTTGTTCGTTCATTCATCCTCTAACTAGAATTGTGAGCTTATTTGGAGCAAGGCAGAATGTCAGGTAATATATAGCACTGGAGCAGCAAAGGTATGGTGCTCACTACTGAAGATATTCACTTAGCAGAATGTGAGCACACACAAAACACACATACACATAGACATTCACACACACACATACACATATCTACACATGCACCACACAAACAGGCACACACACACACACACATAGACATTCACACACACATATACACATATTTACATATGCACACGCACATGCACACACACATAGACATTCACACACACATATACACATATCTACACATGCACACACAGACACACACACACATAGACATTCACACACACATATACACATATCTACATATGCACACACACACATGCACACACACAGGCACACACACATAGACATTCATACACATACATATATACATATCTACATGTGCGCACACACAGGCACACACACATAGACATTCATACACACACATATACACATATCTACACATGCACACACACACGTACACACACAGGCACACACACACAGACATTCACACACACATATACACATATCTACACATGCACACATGCACGTGCGCACGCGCGCACACACACACACACACACACACACACACACACACACACACAGGCACATCCTTTGGCATTTCAAGAAGAATGGAAAGGCAGTAGTGTGAAAGCTGAAAACCCCTCAGTCTTTTCTTAAGTACTTTCTGATGCTTACTGGCATCCAGAATTTCAGTAATTTTTAGTGAGACCACTGTAAGCTTCTGACATATTAAACTCCATATATAGTAACCTCCCAGCTGCATCTGACACATGACCCGTTGTTTGCTTGACTTTCCTTGACCACTCTGGTCTCTCTCAGCCTAGCTGCTGCTCCTTTCCTGCAGCCCTTGCTCACTTCCCCATCTGCCTGACCTCTAAACCTTGGCCTGGGCAACTCAGTTCATTCACCTGTCTGTCTGTTGTCTCCCAAGATGAGACATCTTCTGCACACAGACACCTGTCAAGGTTGTTCCCACCTAGGCTTGCCTACCGAACTCCAAACTCAGAGATGCTAGAGCCACTGTTTAGAATGTCAGTCACATTAAGATTTCCCTGCCTCTCCCAGCACCCGGGTTGATGGCCCTGTTCTCCCCACTTGATTCCCTTTCACGCCAAGCACTTGGCTCCAAATCCAGGCATCCAACTTGGCCTTTTGCTTGTCGTCTATTCTTCTGTACTAGAGGAAAAGCGATTTGAGGGCAGGGACTTTGTTTTGCTCGTGATGTTACCAAGAACACAGTACGTGGCACGTAGTGAATGCTCAATAAATATTTGTAAGACGACTCATGCAATGAAACCCTCTGAAAATAGAACTCAGAGCAGGCCATCTGGTGGGACATGGCCCAGGGTGAACTTCGTTAAAGGTCACAGAAGAGGCAGATCTGTAAGGCTGCAGAAACATTGCATTGACTTGGCCACAAACTTGTGATTTCAGGAAAGTCTTTGAGATATCACAGAGCAAGGTACTGATTTGTTGAAAGGTACTGATAGTTTTCTGTAGGTCCAGAGGAAAGCTTTGCTGAAGAAGCAATAGTTAGTGCCTTTCCCTCTCTGGAGAGTAAGGTTGATTTGGCTGCTCATCCTTCCAAGAAGGTAAACGTGCCCAGTTGGTTTTGTTTCTCCCTGTTTAGCATAGGATAGTGACATAGAAGATATGTTGTGAGTGTCATTTCTAGCAAGACATAAGGCATTTTGTGAGAGTTGTGTAGCCACTTGGCTTTATTCTCATAATGGTTTCTATTTTATACACTCTTGTTTAGGGAAGGTTTTGTTGTTGTTTGTTTGTTTGTTTTGCTTTCTTGTACTAACTGACCGGCAGCTTCTGGGAGCCTTGTGGAAATGGTATCCAGGCTACAGAATAATTGTTTAGTGAATGGAGGATCGAGTTTCTATTGGCGCAGATCGCATTCGTCACTATTCATCATTCTTGCTCAGACAGGAAACTCATCCCCTGCAGAAGGACTGCTCTTTATTAGGGAGAAATAGCTGTGTGCTATGCTTGAGTCCCACTCTGGCTGTACAGCACTGTGACTTTCCCAGTTCTCAGCAGGACACATAGTGGCACCTAGCCAGCTATTTAAAAGGCACAAAACAAACAAACAAACAAATACCCAGGAGGCATCACTCTTCTCTCTTTTACTGCCAACCAAAAGAACTCTAAGTTCTAGTATTAGAGAAGAGAGGAAAACAGGGAAGAGGGGGAGAAAATGGGTGGAGAGAATAAAGTGGGGGAGGGAATGGCAGGGAAAGAAAATATTCCTCTCTCTCAAAGCAACAAAATAAATATTGATAATAGTACTTGGAGTTACACCATGGCAAGTGGCGTTTACTAGATGGAACATAGTAGGGGTGAATCTCTAGTCTTTCTTTCCTGATTCTCGTTCAAGGCTCTTATCTGCAGGACAGTGGCCTTAAGATTGGTAGATTCTTTTCTATCTGAAAGCTTTGTTCCATGCTGGGATGTGTGGAGAACATTTTCCCACAATAAAATGAGCTCCTTGCTTGGATGCAGTTTATAAGAGAACGTCCGGATCAGCTTCAGTCCGACAAGAAGTACACGCATTTGCAGAATAAGGAAGACTGAGTTAAGCCAGACAGTGAATAGGTCGTTCCTAGATGAAGGCAGGAAGCCTTGCATCTGGGTGTTTAAGCTTAGGGAACCTTGGAACTTTCCAGAACCTTGATTTTTATGTGTGACAGTGCAATGGTAATGTATTATACTCTTTAATATTAAAAAGGAAGCAAATTCTGACACAAGCTACACAGAGGATTGGTGCTCAGGAATTCATAGTACATGAAGTAAGATATTCACAAAATACATGTTCTGCGAAGGACCTGGAGTATCTGGAGAAAGAGAAGCCGAATGATGGTTGCCAGGGGCTCAAAGGAGGAGAAAATGGGCTGGTTTTACATAATGGGTACTGAGTTCCATTTTGCAGGAGGAAGTAGGTACTATGGATGGACAGTGGTGTTAATTCCACAACGATGGGAATGTACTTAATGGTACCAATCTATACATTTAAAATGGCTAAGACGGCCAATTCATTTGGGGTGTTTTATCATAGTTACCCCTAACTATTAAATTTTTGAGCATTGATATATTATAGCTCATAGCGATGGAGAATACTTAAAAATGAAGGAAACACTGGATTCAGTCTGTAAGATCCCACGAAGGCCAGTTTTTTGTTGTTCTTTTTGTCTTGCAAGGCAGAGAAGGAAAATTTCTGTTGTATGTGGTTTCAGAGGTCAGAGTTGGAACAAGAGATAGGTAGACCTTTCTATCAGCTGGAGAACATCCTGTCTTATAAAGGCAGAAATAACAAAGGCTGGCCGAGAGGAGTGGACTTCTTCCAGCAATAGCCAACTCCGTCTCATGGTCTGTCCATGAAAGGTGACAGGAAGGACGCTGGGTAACTCTCATTCAGCTTCTTAACCAAGGTTCTATAAACCCCATTCTTTCTCTTCTCACTGGCGTGTATGTCTTCTTCTTTTTGAAAACTGTAACATCTGCCTTACCAAAAAGTAGAGGAACAAATACAAGCAAAGCAACAACTCTGGTGCTCCTAAGAGCTGTGTAAGTTCCTAAGTTTGTGTAAGAACAAACAGAATTGCTGCATCGAATCTGTGGGTAAGAGGGAGCTAGTGTGTTCTCAAAGGAGTAACCAGTTGTAACTTGATGGAGAAAGAGTTCTAGTTCATTCATCTGACCAAAGGAATTCAGCAAACTCCACTCTTCAAATTGGCATTCAGCTGAATAAGTGAGTTCCTAATTTACTTCTTCACAAACAATCATATGATGTATTTATAGTAGGAGCTTTAATGGATCACTAATTTACATAAAATCTTTGTATGCTATATAGCCTTCCCTTCTCTACTTAGAATCATCATAGGCCTCCACACCATTCCCGGCATCATAACTCTGAGTTGTGTGCACAGGTTGATACAGTGTGAAAATTATATTGGACCTTAAAATTTAGCATAATGACTTATATACAAGGAGAATATTAAGTGAGGATAAAATGAACTAGCTCTAATTTGTAGGGTTTATGTTTAAAAAGCCTTTAAAGCAACCATATATTCAGTTAACCCATCTACTTAGTAACTAAGGTCATAAATAAAGGGACAGTTTGATCTCAGAAACAGGTTCAGGATTCTTCTGACGAAGAGGAAATTGGGACCCAGAGCTTCTAACTTTATGTTTTATTTATTTTAATGCTCGAAATTTTTTCATGACTTGTCTATCCCATAATGGACTGTTATTGACTTGTCATGAGTCTTCTTTCCCCTTGGAATGTCTACTCAAGAAAATGTTGTGGTTTTAGTAATTAAATCCAAGAATGAATGAGTCTGTAGAGCAGACCCAGGATGGAGAACCAGCAGGTATTGCCAGTAGTGTCTTGTCCTATGTTCTCTGGGCTTGTGGTCCTTAAGGATCCATAATCCCTCTGAGTAGACGGTGTTTTCCAAGACTGCAAAATGCTAGGGCTCTCTTCCTCATATCCTACCACCAGAAGTTCTGATTCTTGTGTGTTTTATATAGTAGGATACCAAAGTTTTCTCTAAATAGTTCTGAAAATTTCACATCCAGAAATACGTAAAATGTTTAATGTTTGAAAATACTCTCATGGAGTATGTGTGTATGTGGTGTGTGTGTTACAGAGTTTGAATTGAGGCATAATGTTTTCAGGTTTCTTATTCAGTTTAGATCTTTATACTTTTTTCTTTATTTAAAGAAATTGGACTGGTTACAATACAGAAGTTGCTCTATTAGGGATCTGTCAAGACTAGCGAAGAATCTTGTTAGCATTTAGCAAGGTTTGGGGTTATTAACACTGTTTTGTTCATTTGCTTCTTGAGACTATTTGAGCTTCCCATTAGTGTGTATCTACAGGGATTGTTGTCCAGCTGAATCCTATAAGGATGTGCATTTCTACATAGAGAGAAAGCTGCATTTCACCAAACACTTTGTTTGTCCCTTTCCTCTGGCTGCTTTGCAAAGCCCTGTGGAAACACTCAGGCAAAGCTGTTGAATGGAAGAGTGGATTGGAGAAGGTGTCGCTGCTCTTGGAGGAAGGTTTGAGAGTGGAAGTATGCCCCTACAAGCAGGAATGTCATTTGCACACAGTGTAGAGAGGTATACACCTGTGCCTGCGGGTTCTGGGTCTCTTGTGTCTCATGGTGACTATCACGGTGGCCTGCTACAGACTGGCTCACCAGTCATGCCCACTAGTTTCAGTCATATGGATTACAGTGTGCTATGTTTTCATTTGCAGATTGTTGTTGATGATATTGGCTTTACCATAATTGCCGTGAACTTTTGGAAAATATATATTCTTAGGATCTACTGCAGAGTAGGAAAATCAGAAGTGAGAATGGGGAATGAAGCAGAAGAACTCTCTCTCACACTCTCTTTCTCACATGCACACATGCACACATATGCACATGCACACATGCACACATACACACATGCACATATATGCACATGCACACATGCACACATACACACATGTACACATGCACACATGCACACATATACACACGCACACATGCACACATACACACACACTCCATGGGTGACCCAGATTATGCCCCATAACTAAATACTTCAGTCTAGGTACTACCTGAAGGAATAAGAATGCTTTTATTTGCTAGTTTATTTTTATTTAGCATAATTTTTGTACTGTCTTACTGTGTAGCTCTGGCTTCACTGAAATTAATATGTGGTAAGTGGACCAGAAGGGCTTTGAACTTGTACTGAGACTCCTGTTACTGCTTCCTCACTATTGGGAACACAGGCATACTCCACCACACTAGGCTAAGAAGGAGGCCTTTTATACCATGATTTTGGAAACTTGAAAGTCTGAGATCAGGTGGTCCTGTCTGCTGAGCTTCTGGTGAGGGACTGGTTGGTGGTGGACACCATCATGGTGGTGGCAGTGCATGCAGAAGACATTAGATGGCAAGGTCAGAGGTCAGGGACCTAAAATCCAGGCTTGCTCTTTTACAACCTTGAAATAAGTCCTGTAGAGAGGCATGAGTCCCTTCTGTGAGTGGTACCCTCAATGACTTCTACCAGGTCTACCCAGGGCCTCAGTCCCCTAGTTCAGGAAGTTTTAGGCTATTCATGCCAATGGTATGCAGACCATGATAGTCAATCAGAGGAGGGTGGTAAGAACAGCAAAGAGCTTAGGTGAGACCCTGCATGTTGGCTATACAGACCAGTCATCTAATACATTTTCTTTCTTGCCTTGAATCCCTTGAAGGCCCCCCTAAACAGGGATAGGATCCTGGAGATATGGTCATGGTTGGAGATCTCTGCACCATGGGGGTGTATAGTGACTTTATTCATCTCAGATTTCCCCTAGGCTCAGTTGGACTATGTCATGTTTGGGAAGGAGCAGTAGAAGGTGGAGGCTGGGTTATGCCCTATGTCCTCATGTGGCCATTGTCATTCTCATAAAAATCTACCTGGGTATTTCCTGTTTCCAGGCCCTAGAGGTGGAGCAAGAACAGAAGCTGGCCTGGAATGATCCAGAGAAAATATCCTGAGGTTGGAGAATCAGAGTGAGCACTCTGACTTCTGTACCCAGCCCTGCCCTCCCCAAAAACCCCAGCATGGAGTAAATATTGTGCTTTGCAGCTGATAGGGCGACGAGTTCCTGCGTGTGCGATTCCAGGAAGAAAGTTAATACAACCTCCTGATACCTTGCCTCCTGGGCAGCGTTTATTTGTCTAGCGGTGAGACTGGGTGCTGTTCATACAGTACTGGTGTTAGATTGACATTTCTTTTGGCCTTTAACTTTATGCTTCCTCCTTCCTTGTCCTGTGTGGGCCCAGGCCTCCCCGCCTCCCATTGTTCCTCAGCGTGTGAGTTTGATCTTGTAGGACCTGGACTTTTCCAAAGGTTGGCTCTCTGGGTTGGGATTGGGTGGAGTGCCAGGTTTTCCTTTTTTTTTTTTTGAGCATGGGTCATTGTGAGACTGTAAACTTATTGTTTGGTGGTTTCACATGTGAGGAGTGTGGAGAGTTCTGTTTTTTCTTTAAATAAGAGAAGGAAGGAAAAGAGCTCGAGGACCTACATCTGCCTGGTGGTACAGGGCCCAGACTGCTGCACAGGATGCAAACAAGTCTTCCCCCTTTGGAGCCCTGGCCCCGTCCAGTTGGGACTGGGAACTGCATCCCTGGGAATGTTGGTGCTTGCTAGGGAGCAGGACATTCTTGGCTCTGAGTGCTTTTGGGTCCTGGGGTTATTTTCATAAGACTTTAACCCCAGAGTGAACGGAAAATTCCACTCTTTGGCAGTGTGATGTTTCTGTTTAGGCCCTCCTCCCGAGATGAGATGTCCTGGACTTGAGCTCCTGGGCCATTTGGACCCAGCTGCACTGACTACTGTGGCATGATTCTAGCATTGTGACTTAATGTTTTCTCCACCTCAGGTTTCTCTTCTCTTTAGCGGGGTTTGTGTTGACATTTGGTAAACAAATATGGTGCTATGTCCATAAATGCCTGGGGTTCGTGCCTAGCCTAGAGAAAAGCCACAGGACAAGTTCAGTTTTAATGGAATAATCGCTCCTTAGTTATTCTTTCCAAGATGAATCTTGCACTATCTTGGAATTTTAGAAGTATGTCTATTAGATTTTGGAAGGTAGGGTGAGATGTGGCATTTTGTATACGGATATCTAGGAGAGGACAACTGGGTTTTAAAATCCCTTTCATTTTGTTAATATCTATGGAAGATCAGTGTCTCTGTGTTCATACCCATCTACAGAGTGGGCAGTTTCTTTATTCATATTTCCATTGTACCCACTCCTGTTGAACACCCTTGAACATAGATTCATCTAGGACCTATGACAGTTAGCAAAATACGTCAAGGGTTTGTAAACAAATATACTTGCTAAGACATACTTGCTAAGGCTCCCGAGACCTCCCACTACTTATGGAATTGGCTTGCACAACTCTCCAGCAAGTATTGCCTATGTTGAATGCAGTCTTCCTACAGCCAATCTCCATGGAAGGGGCCTCCTGTGATTCTGATCCTAACCCGTGGGTCTTCCACCAGAGATGCTCCAGAGGCTACATGACAAAGCTGACTCATGGCCAACAATCATGAGAGGAGTAAAGAGAAACACCGCATGCATTGCTGGACTGAAGACCTGGGAATCTGCTGGGTGCTGGCTGACCCTCTTTCTCACCATAGACAGCACAATGTTTTGTTTAGTACATTTTCAGCAACATCAACAAGAAAATGCTTTCTTCTTGTTCCAGAATGTAGAGAAGTGGTAAAGGTATTTCAAGCATTGCCTTTTAAGTACTTGTTTCCCTTGAGGAAAGCCCAAACCCAAATAAACTAAGGAGTAAACAAAAATTCAATCTAAGTGCGTAGGCCTTGGGGAGTTATCAGTTTAGGTGAAGGGAATGTGGTCTTAAGCTAAGTTTATACTTCAGATTCCAAGAAATAATTAATATTCATTTTCTCAGTCACCTCTCTCTCCTTTGTGTGTTTTTCATTTTGGCATGGCCTGTTCAAGTTAAAGGCATCACTCCTATGTAACATCCTATAGTAACATATACCTATTTTCCAGTTACCTCTACTTAAATGCTCCTGGCCATTGGCTACAACTGAAAACAAAAGTTTGAGCCTGTGGTAGACTGTAAGCCCTGGAGGGGCTGTGAAGCTCATGGACCACTTCTCGTTAACATCTTGCTTGGTTCGTTTTGGGCTATGGCTATGGTTTTGGAGATTTTATTCCTGGCAGGAGGGTCCATCTTTACACCTCTTTAGACGTAGGCATGTACTTCAGCTTATTCAGGGGACGCCCACCCAGTGAGGAGTCAGGCCACAGCCTATTGATATTCCTGGAGAGCTCTACAGAAATATATATCCCTCACCGCTCTGAGTAGGATATACCCACCAGAAGAGGAAGAGTGTGTATGTGTGTGTGTGAGTGTGTGTGTATCTAACTATATGTGTACGTAGGGGGCTATATATTTTCCTAATGATCTTCAAAGAGACCTGATGTCCTGTCTCTGAGGGCTGATTTTGACTTGATCGTTAGGGAATTGTAAGTGGTGGCCATCCATTAGGGCTGGTAGAAGAAACTGACAAGGGTTGCCGTGCAGAGTGTTATTGACTGGCAGTAGAAGACTTGTGAATAGGGCAGGTACCCATGTGGGATTTTGGGAACTTGGAATTGGGGATGTGTGTTCTAATTCTTCTATAGTTTTACTGGAGGATGGGCTTCACGTTTAGCTGTGCAGCAAGGGAAGAATCTAAGCTGAGGTTTGAACCAAGGTCATCGGGTACCAGTGCTCTGACACCCTGGCATGCAAACACATGACGAAATCTCTCAGTTTAGTGAGCTACATGTTCACAGACGGCAAATAACACATTTATAGCAGCCTGTGATTTTTAGCTGAGTGTTATCAAAGTTGGATCACTCTAAAGTTGATGTAACGCTTTATAGAGATAATAAAGGCAAGATCCCCAGAGATGAATTTAGTGCTTTGTTTTTTTTTTTTTTTTTTTCATTTCAACTTCCTTGGAAGTAGCAATGAAAATTCTGACAACCTTACACTCTGATATTTTCAGTTGGTTTACCTTGCCTTCCCTACTACTCAAGGTCATTCCTGTAGCCTGTGCCGTGGATCTATTTTCCTTCAGATTCCCCTGGATAAGCCATCTCAGTACTTATTTGATAATAATTTATTTTTTAGCAGTTATTTCATATAAAGTGCAATGCAATGCAAAATCCTATACTTACCAGTTGAAAATGGTGCTCCTTAGCCCCCAAACGCTCATCACCTGGGCAAGAAAGACCACTCAACTGATGTGGACATTTTATGTGATCGATGCAGTCAGTGGATAAAGCAAGTGCCATATCAGGGAAGAATGCTTCCCACACAGGCTGCATAAGGTTTAAGGAATCTAGGTCCTTACCCCTCAGTCTTTGTGTGTGTCTCTCTTTCTTCCTCATGCTCTCCTGCTTTCTCTCCCTCTGTGAATTCTGTGCATGGGTTGGGGCTTCAGTTTCACCTTCATGCCTGCTTCCCATCATTTTTTTCACAGCCTTGACTGTAAAAGATTAATAACATAATTTTGCTCCATCTTATAGCCTGGCCGCTCCTGTCTGCAACATTTCTATCTTATCTCCTAGTTCTTTCACCCAATTCAAGTGACTAAGATCATTTTCAAATTTAGATGAACTTAGGATTTCCCAAACTTTCAAAACACCACGTCTGAGCCTTTGTTTCCTTGTCTTAATCGGAAAAACAATGAATCACACAGATTCGATTTAGATTTCTTAAGGCAAAGCCTTCAAGAATAGGAAGGGCTATTCAAGGCCCACTCATCCATTGCCCTGTGCCTCCTCCCCTGATCAATTTGTGTCCGGAGGAGCCTGTGCTTAGACACACAGCCTGTCTTAGACACACAGCCTTGAGTTTGGGCAGCTTCCTACACAGGCTGTTCTTTGCACTTAGATCCCTATCTACACTGTTCAATTTGTGATCACCTCTTCTCTCCTCAATGATCCTATCTTGCTGCTATCCCTGAATTGCCCCCTGACATCCAATGAACCCAGCTGTGTTAACTTAATTGCTATTGACTTGGATCTCTTATCTCTTGTGAAGTTGGAGGTATAGCTATCCACATGAAGCTGCTATGTCAGGCAGAGGGCATGGTGTTATGAACAGCTCATCTTGAAGGAGTTTGGACAGACTTAAGCAGGAAACATTTTGGAGCACTTTTCACTGCCGGTATTTTCTTCTTTTTGTCTCCTTTGAGGCTTCATTGGGCTCTTCACCTCCAGGGCCTGTATTGAACTGCAGCTGATTGACACGGGGCCATGCTGCCTCTCTTTGCAACACAGTCCATGTTTTCCATGTGGATGGCCATTCAAGTCCAGTCCAGATTGATTTTTCCTGAAAGGCTTACAAAAATACGATTTCAAAACTAGGCAGAAACTACTCTCATTTCGTTTAGTGATACTGTGAGGTGGAACTGTTGGGATAAATACTATCTAGCAAACTAAAAACTCCCTGAAGCCAGAGACAGGAAGTATGGCAACCATTTCAGCTCCTGGACTGCAGGGCAGCTGAAAACTGTTCATTAAGAGGCTTTCCACTTTTCTCTATTTTCCCATGTTTATCACTCGAGATAAGCCAGCAGGGCTGACTCTGTATGCCTGAATAAACATCATTTACTCTTTTATCCAGGAAAAGGGAAAAGAAATATCCAACATTTAAATAATGCCACAGGGAGGTAATTTCTTGGGAAACTTGAGTTGCAGCATTCTGTCCTGGGAGACTTGTACCAAAGCTGACAGTCCCATGCTAGCATGTTGACTAGAAGGGACTGCTTGGTGTAAGGTCAGGAGAACTTGTAAACAGACATTTCTCTCCTGCCTGCCAATTCCCAAATAATTAAAGCAGAGGCTTAATATTATGCATAAATGCTCGACCAATAGCTCAGACTTATTACTTACTAGCACTTACATTTTAAGTTAACCCATAGCCCTTATTTATACTCTACCATGTGGCAGTACCTAATTTATTAGCATGGCACATTCATCTCCTGCTTCCTCTAAGTCTGGCTGGCAACTCCTCACTCCATCCTTCTCCTTCCCATCATCCTTAGTTTGGTTACCCTGCTATACTTTCTGCCTGGCTACTGGCCAATCCGTGTTTTATTAAACCAGTTCGAGTGACAAATCTTTACAGTGTACACGAGGATTATCCCACAGCAAGAACTTGCTGTTCACTCCTGGGCATTCTTTTTGTATGTTGTTTGTGCCTCAGTTTCTGTGAGGGAGAAATGTTTTTCTATTGGGCTGTTTCCCAGGAAGCCCAGGTGATGGGAAAAGGAAGAAAGTCAAAGTGCTTTGGAGGGCAAACTGTGAATGGCAGTGCTGCCTGCACCCACAGGGTCATAGTAAAGGCTGTGTCGCCCCTTCGATACAAAGTCCACCTTTCCCCCCTCTGCCTTCCTGAATATGGGAAGAGAAATAACGGTCGAAATGTCAAAATTTGCCAAACACTCTAGCACTTAAAAGTGAAATGACTGTCATTGTCTCTTGGAAACTCAAAGCTGGTGTGGCATTTGTTAAACCATCTATTCCCATCAGCTGTAGAATTATGGTTGTTCTCACTGTTGTCACAGGCGTGGGCTGCTCCCTGTAGGTGCCTCTTCTCTTCAGGTAGACATTGCTGCACCTCCAATACTTCTAGTCTGTTCTCTCCGGCAGAATAGGCCTTCAGTCCAGCCCTGTGAGGTTAAATCCAGGACATGGGAAGCTCCTTGTCAAGGGAAAAGTTGGGTTGCACACTGGACTCTGCCATGAACTATTTATCGTTGGCACTGACACTATTGTCTGAGAAAACAGACTGAAGAAGACATCCAAATCCCCAATCTGACAGCTTATAAGAAGTTGAAATGGGCCTGCGCTGGTCCTGTGGTAAAATCCTGATGCTTCTATCAGTTTGTTGCTGGATCCAAATGACACTACTTCTTGTTGAAAAGCAGTGGACAGGGAGCAAGCTTCTTATTTCCTTTCTGAGCTCGGCTGTTAGATCTGTAAACTCTAAGCAGATTTCTGAGATTTCACTGACAAATTCCCTAGGGCATGTCAGTCAAGGTCCCTCTGGGTAGTCACGGGCTCAAGGGATGGCTAGCACATTCTCTAAGGTAGCTTTCTCTGCCTGGGACCCCTGCTTGTTTCTCTCTGGAAGGGACACTGCCATGACTTGGGTTGTTTTGCTTGGCTCTAGTTTGGAAGAATTGATTCTGAGCTGGCCATATCTGAGTCCTACTTAGGGATTCCTGGTTCTGAATGTTAATGGTTCATTTTAAAGAACACAGAGAAATCCTCCCCCTATACACACACCACCTCTCTCACATTCTCAGCTTAGACAGAGTGGATGCCCGAAGCCCTGGGCACCTGCTCTCTATCTTATTGGAACGGGTGGAGGACATTGCTATTTTCCCAGGCTTTGTTCCCAGTGAAATTGGGCTTCCTGTTGAGAACTTGATCAAGAGGCTCAATCGTGTTAATTCTGTGCATTACACTCTTACACTCGTGTGGCAGGTATACTCTCAAAGGAGATCTCAGGCCCAGAATCCTAAGGAGTCATTATTTTTACCGTTTGACTTTTTAAAATTTCATTCTCATTTTCACTGAGAATACAAACAAGCAAGCAGAAAGCCTGTTTTATTACTTTTTTTCTTTCCTGGGATCACAGTGTACTTTGCATCTACTGGTCAATCCTGTGCTAAAATTCTGTGCTTTTCCACTGAACGGTTCAGTGTCTTGGCCTCTCTGAAATGCCTTTTGGGGTTTCAGTCCTTCCCTTTTTGTGGCTGCGGTCCTGTAAGGCTAGCTCAGGGGAGGTTTTGGGAGGGCTCTACAGTGGGTGAGACTGGAGATCTCCAATTCTAGCCCAAGTTTGGAGTGGTCTTGGAATTGCTCCACAGTAGCCCCCCATTGGAGCTGCCTGCTGAGATCTATTGACTTAGCTCCAGAGCATTTGATCCAGCTCGTCGTGGGGTGATGTAACTGGGTCAGTGCCTTTCAGCTGGGCAGCTGAGTAGAAGGAGAAGGCTGAATGACTGCTGCAGGCCTGAGGTGTTGGGTGCCCACTGAGCAATGGCTAGCGCAGCCTCCCAGCCACCGCCATATGTTGGTTTTGTAGTGAGATCATTGCCTTGTCTGGGCTGTTAAATGCAGCTTAATCTTCCTTAAGACAGGGCTGGACAATGTTGTCTTTGTGACTTCAGAGAGTCACTAGACAGGTTAGAGGAGGCTGGCTTCAAACATTCCAACCCAGGGAAAAGACTATAGCCTTGTAAGGAAGGCAGGGAATGTGTAATGCTTCTATCCTCTTACGACCGGCACACTCTCGTTATCATCAGAGCCTTGCACATAGGGAGGATATTGGAAGACTGGGGTGGTGCAGCGTGCCAATGGTCTAGTGGGAAATACCTGTTTTATAGCCTTGTACCCTTTCTAAACTGGGAGTAGCCACTCCAGAAGTGCAAGAAGCTTACCTCATAGGCTATGACGTTAAAATGTATATAAAGTGCCTCAGCCTGCATCGCTTCTGTCTGCGGCTGTAGAGAATCTCCTTTTTTCTTACAATAATGGCCTCTATTGATGGTTACTTTGGAGGCAAACAATCGGCAGAAGAGGATGTAGATCAGAGACTGGGAAGAAGTGAGGAAAAGAGAGGGCATGAGAAAAAGATGGCTGATTGCAGAGCTGCCCACGGCTGACTGTGGGAAGATTGTGCATTGAGGAAAACGTCCTTGAAGTCTGTGTGAACTTACAAGACCTTCTGTGAGGGCAGCCAACTGAACTGCCTCCCCTCTGTCTTTCCACAGCAAGTCCTACAAGTCCTATAGTCTTCCCGCTCGCTACCTTCTAGTTTTGTCTCATTTTGTGTTTTCTTTCAACTTGTCTTAAATATTAGACTAGAATAAGATTTCAATTACAACTGCAGTGTGTGTGTGTGTGTGTGTGTGTGGTGTGCATGACAAACATGTACAGTGCGCGTGCGTGCACACACACACACACACACACACACACACACACACACACACACACACACACCACTCTGCACTTTTCTGCTAACTATTTGGAACCACAATGAAGAGTTACTCCTTGCTCAGGAATTGTCTGTTTCCTCACAACCAGCGGCCAACTACATCATCACCTTAGAAACAAAGATGCAGGCTACCCCTGTTCTTTCTTCCAACTGTCTCAAATCAGCACTGGTAGGAGGTGTCTTTGCTCCCATTCTCAAGGCACGAGAGATCAGACTCTTTTTCCCTCTTCCCCCATTTCCTTCTTTAGGAGTTACAGACTTCTTATGCTTCTACTCTCACCTCTACATTTCTTTCCTCCCTTGAGTACCTAAGATTTTATATTCATAATGTTTAAAAAAATCATAAATTTCATTCATTTATTTATTTTTTACCAAATATCCACTTTATCATATTTTAGGATATGTCCACTTATTTCTTGAGTTCTCGAAGTGACTGAGCCGGTCCACACTGGAACTTTCCCTTCTCACTCTTGGTTATATGGCCTTGGTTAAATGTCCATCCACACATCACACAGTGATTTATGTACCCAGCCAGTCAATGATTGCTGTGGAAAACCGGCTGTGTCAAGCATGTCAGTAGACCTCAGTTTTTCTGTAGGCGGGTTAAGTACAGTGCTGCCCCCCTGGACTTCAGTCTGCAGAAGAAAGAGCAACTTTAATGAGAACTCACAAAACCCAAAAATACAGATCAGAGGAAGGGGAGAAGAGGGTCTCAACAGGATGAGGGTTTTCTGCAGTAAGTGATGTCCATGCTGAGAGCTGAAGGAGGAAGTGTGAGCCAGGTCAACGGGTGATTGAGCAGGAGGATAAGAACTCGGACTGTGTGGGCAGAAAGTTGCAGAGAAAGGAAGGGAATGACTTGTTCCAATGACCCTAATACAAAAATAAATCTAGGGCGTTGGGAAACTAACAAGAGCCGCTCTAGTATGTCTGGAGCAAGCAAGGGGAATACGTAGCCAGGGAGTCTGGGAAAGTAGGTCAGTGGGAAGTAGGAAAGGGGAGGTAGGTGTCTTCTAACCCTCTGAACAATTCTGTACTTTGTCCCAGGGACAATGGAAACATTATTCTCGTTACCTATTTTTTTTTTCTTTTTTGCCCTGTGATAAAATGCTCTGATGAAAAGGAAATGGTTTCTTTGGCCGATACGTCCAGGTCATGGTCCATCATGGGGGAAACTCAGGGCAGAAATTCAAGCAAAAACGTGAAGCAGCAACAGCGGAGGAATGCCGTGCGCTGGCTCACTCTCTGGCTCCCGTGGAGCAGATCTCATAAACATCCTAGAACCACCTGCCTAGGGAGTAGTGCTACCCGCAGTGGACCGAGTTTTCCTACATCAATCATCTAGAAAATCTCCCGCAGACATGCCTATAGGCCCGTCTGATCTGGGCAGTCCTTCCATGGATACTCGCCCCTGAGATGACTCTAGGCTGTGTTCAGTTGACAGTAAAAGCTAATTAGGACACTCGCTGAGGAGTTTAAGTAGGGGTTACTTGTTCGCTAGTAATTGTTTTCACTTCCCTGGGGAAAAGAAATTGTAGGGTCGCGAGTTCATTTAACCAATTTTAGAGACGGAAGACTTAGCATACCATGTCTTGACAGACTTCATTCTGCCATGGTATTTTCAGTGCTAGTACTTCATATTACAACCATGTTGAACAATGATTAATACACACATACACATGCATATACACACACCTACACATGAACACTCAGGTGTGCACACACTGCGAGAAGGATCCATGTCATTTTTAGTTATTTATCTTCATTGCTTATCACAGTTTGTAGCATAAAGGTTTTCCAATTAATGCTTGAAAATTAGTGAACTGATGAAGAAATCTATAATCCCTCATAGACTCCTTCCTTGAAAGGAAGATTTCCTTGGGTGTCTAAATGATAAGTAATAGAGGATGAGACCATGGTGCAAAAACAAAAGCAACAACAATAGTAGCAAAAATAGCAGAAAACAACTAAGCTAGTAACTGGAGTTCTTGCCCACATCAGCCCATGAGAAGTTGAGTAGTACCAAGGTTTGACTCCATGGTACTATTTCTTCAAGTATAAAATGAAGCTGTTAGACTGTAGAAAGCCTACTAATCACTTATTTTTGTCATTTCATGCCTTACAATGCCATAATACTGTTTAAATCAAGCACAGCCTTTATTTTTTGACAACCCTCACATTTTCATAAAAATGTCCTTTGCTAGAGAGATTTCCGAAAACTTGGGTTACTTCATTGTGGGTGTTACACGATTACCCCCCCCCACTGGTCTGAGGTATTAGGGATAATGAGGTAGCTTCCAGGAATGCAGAAGGACCTCCTTCGTCAGAGGCTCTCCTGGATCTTGCAGGGCACGAGCAGAAGGCAGGCTGTCTCTTATGAAGAGAGGTTACCTTTCTTCTTTTGCTCCCATAGAAAGGAAGGGGATGAAAGAAAAACACAACTTGACCTATCATTTCCTGATAAGAATTTCCTGTGATTTAAAACACATAAACTATACCTTTGAATGGAAGATAATGCATTTTGGTTAGCTGGCTGTGGTGACAGGATTAGGAGGAAAATGTTTTCTTTTAGATGCAATGTCTAGATCAGGTTGAACAAGAGTACTCACAACTTTCTTTAAAAAGACATTTATTTACTTCAGAAAGGGAAGTCAGGAAGAAGCAGAAGGAAGCACTGCCAAGGGTCCTTAACCACTGCATCCCGTGGCCCTGTGGAAAGAGCAGGATGGTTGTGTTGAGTCTCCTTGACGGGACCCGCAGAGGGCCTCCTTTGTCCAAGGACTAGAACAAAAGTCCTTAGAAATAACTAGAGAGTCATTTAGAACAAACTCAGTTAAGTAGCAAGGATTGGCAGAGGCCCACTCTACCTTTCCAAGTGTCCGGTGTAATGCAACCATTTCCCGGGCAGGCTTTTCTTCCACCACTAGACATTTTGGACTTGACTACTAGTCAAGGAAGAAGACAGAGGAAGGGAGGCTGCCTGCAGAAGCTCTTGGCCTTACGATAATCCCAGGGAGCCTGAGACAGTCATCATCCTCAGTAGATCCTTTACTGGAAGGGGCCTAATAAAGTTCCAAGATCACTGGACTCAGGCTCAGAATGCCTCGATTCCTGGGCTTTAGACGAGTTTTATCTCCACAAGAGGCCTCTGTTTTCTGACACTTAAGTTTGCTCGCCTTAACCCTGTTTTGACTCCTCCAGGGGTTATCAAGATGCTGAAAGGAGAGCATCGAGATGAAGCCGCTCTGTAAACTCAGTGAAAGTTGCTGCATATGAAACAGAAGATCTGTGTTGTGTGATCAGACATTCAGTGTTCAGAAAACTAATCCTAGCTGAACATCTGGGGACTTGCCCAAGGTGCCACAGCTTCTCCTTTATTCAGAGAGCCACATCTCTTGTGTAATATGGAGTTGCTTCTCCCAATGTGGGAAAGGCGAACAAAGGGATGGCAGGCAGTGAGAGCAACGTTTGTGTGACAGATTGAGGAATCTTCAAATGCTTCCATGTGATTCTTTTTACTTGTGAAATAGAAAGATATCCCTAAGGGCTATCTCCCATAGTGATAGACAAGATGTGTGGAAGGAGATTAGGAGTACACATGACAAGGGGTGATGCCTTTATGGTTTCTTCAGACTTTGTTTGGTATGTAATAGTTAACCTCTTTTCCAACATAAGGAGAACAAACATTTTTATTGGCTTAGAGTGTTTCAGGTAGATCATGGGGTCTGGAGAACTTGGTGAGCTTAGCCTAATTCACAAAACCTTAGTTCTGTGAGTCTCTCATCAGGCCTCGAAGTTGAGACTTTAATTCCGTCTCCGTGGTGCTAATGTTGCTGATTCTTTGCCTTGAACTTTGAACAAATGGCTCATTTCATTCAAGCTGCAAACTTGTTACAGGATAATGAGTCACTTGCAGCAAAGAACTGAGAACCATTGTTGACAGGCAACCTGATATGGGAACCGCCAATGACTAAGCCTGCTCCTAGGTGGCCACTCTCATGGACTTGGCTAACTTTAAGCCTTGTAGTTCCTGGTTTTCAGTAATTCCGTTGACTTTGTAGAGTATATCTGGTCTTTTTCTGTTCACCTTCACAACATTTTAGAGAGGCTGGGCAAGAGATGACCTTTATGACCCCTCAGACCATTTGCCTCTTCCTTCCACAGGCCTAGTGGGCTTTTTATCTGTAGTAATCAATGTCTAAACTCTGTTACATCCATGACATGACCAGCCCGCTCTTTCTATTTGTGCTTGGCTCCTGTTACTTCCTCGAAAGGGACCTCTCATCTTTTCTTAGTTAAGGTCTCTAGACCTCTGTTGCTGACCCTTTTCATTGTTTGTTGTTTTGTTTTGCTTCAAGGCCTTTACCACTATTTGTGTTATAATTATGACTGTTTTCATTGTCTTTGTCAAGGCATGCTGGATTTAAAGTCCAGTGGTGCTATTTTTCTTCCTCTATAACATGTACCAAAGCCCCAGAATGGTGATTTTTTTTTTGTACGTAGTAGGAGCTTATGTGTTGACTGAAATACACATCTTGAGAAATTTATGACATGCTCTCAAGATGACATAGTCAGCATGGAACTGAACTCGGGCTGTAATTCAGTCACTCATCTCCCAGTATATTATCCTTTCCACTTGATATTATGTTGCCAAAATGTATTCATATTCATACCTGGGAATTCCTGATGACTACCGATAAAATTTAGCCGAAGTGTGGAGCATTTCTGTGGAACCAAATGCATTTCTGAAGGGAAGTAAGAAATCCCAAGGTTTACATTGTTCAGCCTGTGATAGCAGAACTTCATAATCTGTGTACTCTGTATATTCCCCATCAATCTTCCTGTATTTGCTTAACTCGCTTTTAAAGGAAGCTTATTTTAGAAGCACTGCCTATATTTTTTATTGATGATGTTTGGATTTTCACATATAAACACACCGCCATGCACACACACTCGTAGGAGAATATAAACAATGACACGCATGCTACATTCCTGCTCCAACAGCCGATATTTTCTCCCTGACAGAAGCCGAAAGGTTTTATGTGTGAGGTTATTGAGCATACATGGTTGCCAGGGGACACGAGGACTCCCTCCAAAATCAACCTCACAAGTCACATTGCAGGAATGTTCTGCAAGACCTCCTTGCTTCCGTCATTCATGAGTCTGTCAGTTTGTTAGAAGTTTTCATGAAGGATACCAGACAGCATAGGTATACCTAGATCATCCCTGAATTGTAAAGTTTATTGACTGTGGTGGTGTAGTCCTTCCTTTTGTTTGTGCTGTTTCTTCTTAGAGGCATTAACAAAAGTTCCTCTAGATCGGTGGTTCTCAACCTGTGGGTCTCGACCCCTTTGCAGGACGCATATCAGATATCATGCATATCAGGTATTTACATTATGATTCATAACAGAAGCAAAATTACGGTTATGAAGTAGCAATGAAACAATTTTGTGGTTGAGGTGGCTACAACGTGAGGCACTATATTAAAGGGTCACAGCATTAGGAAGGTTGAGAACCACTGTTCTAGACAAATGTTAACTGTTTTTGAGACTGAATCTTACCATGTGACCATTTTGCTTTTATTTTTAAACTCTCTACGTAGATCATGGGGGCTTTGAATTTGCAATGATCCTCCTGCCTCTGCTTCCTGATTTCTAGGATTATAGGCCTGTGCCACTCTACCTGGGTTTCTGTTTTCTTTTGTTGTTGGCTCTTCCCCCTGAACCACCACTACCACCTCCTCCCTTCTCTTCTCCTCTTCCTTCTGTCTTGTTAGAGAGAGTCTCACTCTGTAGGCCACAGTGGCCTAGAATAAGGAGCATCCTGGGTCTTGAATTCATGACAGTCTTCCTCCTGCATCCTTCCAAGCAGTAGGATTAGAGGCATCAGCCGACACTCCCAGCTGGGGTGGCTGTTTCTGAGGGATGATGGCTTCCAGGTCTAGGACTTTCTTCTGTGCCCACATCTCTTTCATTGCACCTGGAGAACAAATATTATTAATAAATCTTTGTGAGACCGTTGTTCACTGTCCTGCTGGTTTTGGCTCTTCTCCTTTGTCCCTGAGTGCTAACACCCTCATCAGGGGGTAGCATTTCAGATTACAGCTAGGGATGATTTCACAGACTACACACCATCACTGCCTTTCCTCTTCCATTTTAATGACACGCTGGTTTTGCCTTCTTGAATTTTGTCAGTGTGACCTTCTTCTACCTGAAATAATTGTGCTAGTGTCTGTTTTCCTCTTGTCTGAACTAAAGTATTGCCTATATTTGCACATATCAAATCCATTTTTGCCTTTGTTTATTCTTAGTCTCCCAAGAGCTTCCTGTTTCTCCTGTATCCCTATTTCTACTTGTATCATCTATTGATCTCTTTTTTCAGGGGAACTTTTTGTATCCTACTTCTGGCTCTTTCCAAGGTTGACACTGCAGACAGGGCACTGATTATCCTGGCTGTGATGTGCCTATTATTAGTCCTACCCTTTATTAACTTTGCTTCCTGTCTGTGAAAGTGTTTCCTTAATACCTGGAAATTTGATAGTTCTTTGAATGTTCAAAATTGCCCTCCTGGGTGTTTCCTGTGTAGATGCTTTCTGAAGGACATGAAGAACACACACTTGTTAGACTTCTGAGGTGTCTGTTGACTTCAGCCTGCACCAATGCCTAAAACTCTGGCATGCAGAGACAGGCATGGGTATAACATGAAGGCGCTTACTATTTTTTTCCTTAAAATTGCATCTTTTTCCATGATGTCTCAGGACAGCGTGGTTGTGTGTGGCAACAAACCCGTATGCAGAAGTCGCTGGTCAAAGTCAAGAGGCAGAACCTGCGCTGGGTCCAATCTGCCCATGCTGAAGACAAAGGAAGCAGTGTGGCAGAAACGTGCTGTGGGACCCAGAGAGCTGGAACTCGGCTTCAGCTCCTCTGAGACAGCATTAACTCTGTTGGCAAATAGCAACTACTCCTGCTGGAAAGAAAATATTTTTGATATCAGTTGGACATTCCCTTGAGACATGGGGCTTGCTCCTTTCCTCCCTCTGCCGAGAAACACAGGACCTGTGGAGGGGTGGATGTATTGACTTTCTCTTGATTTATTTAAGCAATTGAGTTTGTGGGGGAAGATGTGATTGTCTCCATCCGGTTTCACGCTGAGATGCCCCTGCCATCCTGTCAATAGTTCCGAGTTCCTGATCCTTCTGTCAAACTTGCTTTCTACTAGTTGAGCGGACAAGTAGTTCTTCAGGTACCACAAATAGAGGGCATTTTGAACTGTTATCTAGGATTAGGATTACAGACTTTGAAGCCCTGTCAGTTGAGTTCTTGATGGTGTAGAGTCGTGTCCAAAGGGCGGTAATACTTTGAAAGGTGATTAGGTCTCTCTCTCTCTCCCCTCTTTGGGGAATGGTTTTGTTTATGAGGGGAGGAGCATGAATCTCACCAGGACAAGGAAGGGCGCTGCTGTGTAGGTAGACTGGCTTCCTTAGTTATGGTTATATGGCTTAATTCAATATAGTACAAGAGCAGTAATTGGAAGGGTATTTCATTTATATAGCTCCTGTCAGCCTCAAGTACCTCTGAGTCTCCACAAACAGGCATTGCTTTTTGTGCTGAAAGGTGTTGCCTAGTCAAAGTCCAACTGAGACAAACACAGAAGGCTAAGTGGATCATAGTAGCAAAAAAGTCAGGGCATCAGGACAGCACTATCAGACAAGTAAATTCCTTTTTTTTTTTTTTTTTTTTTTTTTTGAGACAGGGTTTCTCTGTAGTTTTGGAGCCTGTCCTGGAACTAGCTCTTGTAGACCAGGCTGCCTGCCTCTGCCTCCTGAGTGCGGGGATTAAAGGTGTGTGCCACTACTGCCCGCAATTAAATTACTCTTTAAAAGGGGTACGAACTGTGTCTTCAAAACAGGAACTCCTTAATTTTAGAGTAGGTAAGCCATCATCTTAGAAGCTGAATAGGTAAAGAAGGTAGAGGGAAGACATTTTTAAATAAGGAGCCAAGTAGAGTGGTGCACACTTATAATTCTAGATCTTAAAAGTTGGAGGCAAGAACATCAGGACTTCAAGGCCAGCCTTGGCTCCATGGTGGCAAGTATGAGGTTAGATTAGGGCACAAAAAGCTTCCCAAGTTTAAAACAACAAACAAACAAAACACTGGAAGTAAAAGATGAAACCAAAAGCTATACATATTATTTTTTTATTTTTGTTTTTTGTTTTTTTGTTTTCTGGGCTGTTGAGATGAATCAGTAAATGAAAGGACTTACTGCCAACCTGACGACCTAAACCCTATCCCTGGGATCCTGGGATCCACACTGCGGAACTAGAGACTGAGGTTGGAAAACTGTCCTCTGACTCCACAAGTACTTGAACTCTCTCTCTCCCTCCCTCCCTCCCTCTCTCTCTCTCTCTCTCTCTCTCTCTCTCTCTCTCTGTCTCTCTCTCTCTTTCTCTCTCTCTCTCACACACACACACGCACACACATGCACACACACACACAAGCACACACACACACAAAATGTAATGTTTTGTTCGAAGCTAACAATAGAAGATAAAATGTGTCCCCAGGGGTTTATTTCCCAGATGATGCAGGATGGAAAAACCCTCAAGGTTTTGAAAGATGGCCACCCTTAGGATGGTGGGATATTGGTTTCTGTCTGACTTCTGGGACACAGAGCTAATGGTGGTGGTGGGAGGGAGACCTAAGTCCTTAGCAGATATGCACAGTGGCTACCTCCTTCCCATGTCAACAGAGGCTTGTCCAGTGTATAAATTCAGATTCGTGTTCACGTGATGTCCGTGCATAATAGTCAGCCTGTTCCTGTTGATCCTTCCCTAGATACCCCTCTCCCAAGTCCAAACATCTATCTTTTCCTCTGTTTTCTCTTGAGTAGGGCCTTGTGGAAATTGGCCTGGTATTAATTTCAGATGGCTGAAGGCAATCCTGGAGAGGAGGGAACAGGCATCTGGAAACTTGCTCTCCGCACATGCGAGGTTTTGTGGAGCTTTAAGCTTTGTTTTGCTGTGTTTCAATTCTCTCAATACTGTTGTTCTGTCCCAAACACACAGGAGAAGGGAACAAACTTCTGCTTCCCGCAGAAGCAAGTGCTCAAAGCTTACTTAATTAGCAAAATTATTAGTCATAAAAGTGATCATTTAAATGTAAGAATGGCTTGCAACTCAAAGCAAGTATTTTCCCTCATGTTTTAAAACAAGTTGCTGATTAAGAAAGTCTTATTTCCCTTGGATCCCATGTACTACGTGGTAAGTGTTGTTTAGTGACAGTGGATAAGGGGAGAAGAGGACCTTGGGATTTGACTCAGCTTTACTGAAAGATCTTTGGGATCTTAGATTAATCATTTAGATCCCCAGGCCTCACTTTTTCCCTCTGGACACTGTTAGCTCCTTTTTGTCGTCAAACAAACAAGCAAACAAACAGGGCATCTCATTTCCTGAGGGTTCCCTCTTCTTACCTGCGAGCAATGAAGAAAGCAGGTGGACATCCAGCCTTCAGCAAGCAGTCCCATCTCACCCAGCTGCAGAGTAAGCTAACTCCTCCCACATTCCTGAAATTGACCAAAAACCAACTGCGACATGCCTGGTTTATGTTAGTTCTATTTCAGAAAGTACTTTTCCACACCGATTCCTCCTGATAAGGCCCATCCAGGGCTGCTATGCTGGTCCCAGGAGAGGCAGGCAGAAATCATCGTGTGGCAAGCTGTGTGATCCCAAGTCAGTGCAGCAGCAAGCGCAGGGATGATGTAATTTACCAGCCTGTTCTTGACAGGCTTGGATCCCCACCCACTCCGAGGCTTTGCTGCTTCTCTGTTGAACCTTAGTAGCTGTTGCAGGAGAACAGGAGATATTTTATCTGGAAACAGCCATGCCCCACTGTCAGTTTTACACGCGGTAGTTTTTGCTTCAGACAAGTAGATTTCACATATTTTGGGCTTGGTTTTTAAAAAAACACTACGACAGCAACTAAAAAAAGAAGTATTTAAAACATGAGTTTGTTCCTCACCAAAATCTTCTTGTTGCTCCTGCCCAGCATTTTGAAAGGAAACAGACACTGCTCAAATACTATATTCATGCCTTTAATTCTAGCACGTAAAGAGGATCTCCTTGAGTTTGAGATCAGTCTGGGTTATGTAGTGAATTCCAGGCCAGTCTGGGCAGTAGAGTGAGGTTCTGTCTCAAACAAAAGAAACCAAATTTGGTGGCCAACCTGTTACTCAGGCTTACCAAAGACTTTGTTTCCTGAGTGGAAGGTTTTTATTAAACTATCATTCAATCTGTTTCTCCTTTGGATTAGTCAGAGCCAAGCAGATCTGACAGTGATGAGCAGGGAAGTCACACAGATGCTGTGACACTGCAGAGTTAACCTGGCCTTCTAGGGCTCCAGGGAGCCTGGGATTCTATTGTTCTTCAAATGAGTGCTGGGACTGGTTGCAGACCTGGTGGGCAAGAGTTTCCCACATTGGCTCTAACCTCCAATGCATCTCTTTTATTTTGTTTTGTGTTGCTTGGGATACAATTTCATCACTAACAACCTTCCTACCCTCCCTTCAATGCTTCCCATGCCCACCCCCTCTCACATTCACAGTCTCTTAATTATATAATAGTTATTATTCCATATATATGAAAAATTTATAAATACAATCTGCTGCATCAGTTTAGTGTTGTTTGTGTGATTTAGTGTTGTTTGTATGATTTAGTGTTGTTTGTATGATTTAGGGCCGACCACTTGGTCTTGGATAACTAATTAGCAGGTGTATCCGTGGAAAAGACTCATTCTCCTTCTCTCAGGGTTTGGGATTTATAAATTATTCAGCCCAACTTGAGGACTCCTGTGCCAGGGACTCAGGAATCACCTCCCTTAAACTTCTTACCTCAGAAAGGTTTGCTAATGTCTAAATGTAAATATTTAATAAATGTGCTTATTCAGAATGACTTGCTGAAGTTGTACTGTGTGCCACATTCTGTTTAGATGTCTGGGAGGAGGTTAAGGCAGCAGCACTGGTGAGAAATGGACTTGCAGGGAGCTCAGACAAGTTAAAGGGACATTAGCTTAGCAACAAGGCACTCGGAAGATGCTGAGGAAAATATCCTGGAGATGGTACTGGAAAGAAAGGTCAGGGCTTTCAAAACAAGACAGAAAACAGACGATGCTAAACCAAAGCAGACATTTTTCTTATCCTGGAAGCCCTAGAGCATAGCTATACTCTCTCATAAGTTTCCCTTCATCCATTGATTTTAATGGGAAAATGTACATTATGTGTCTTCAGATGCTTCAGAGAAAATTCTAAACACACACACACACACACACACACACACAATTTTTGAAAGAACTTCATATTTGTGAATTGTGGTTGGGTATGGTAAGTTACTCTACAACAATGGTTAAATAAGAACAATCTTTTTGCTTCTTCTAGCCCAGCTATCTAGTAATGTCTGGAGACACTTTGGAGTGATCCAGTTGAGTAAGGGATGCTAATGGCATCTAGCATCTAGAGAGGCCAGGGATAGGACTGTGTGCACTGAAGAGCACCGTTGAACTTCTTGATCTAGGGTGACCCAGTCCCAACCTCAGAAGTGCAGCATTTGAGAGACTACAGAAATAAAGCAGAACAAGAGAGAAGGGCTTCCTGTAGATGCCTCCTCTTAGAGAGCATGGATTCTCGTTCTAACACAAAACACACACATACCAGCTAAATAGAAGGTGAATCACTGCTTTCTTTGGTGGCCTTTGTAACAGACCCCAGGGAGAATGGCATTTTACAGAGATGGAGGACAGGACATATTGAGGGGACTTGTGACTATTTTCAAGCCACACTCTTTCTCTGAAGTTTGAAAAAATTCCCATGGAGGAGAATTGCGCTCTGGTTTCTCATGCTCTGCCCTCCTCAATATGAAGAACAGTTAAGTTTCTTCCTACCCCAGTAAAACTGAAAGTCTAACTTTTCCTTCAAGACTGAGAAGTCTATCAAACTCTTTCTTGAATGCTGAAGATTCTTTAAAATGTTTTGGCTCAAGTCTTGAAAAGCAGAGAAGAAAGGTGTCAGCTGAGTTGGCTGGTCAACTGTCCTAATGCTGAGGTAGAGTTGAAGTAGCATGTCTTACCATTGCTCTTTGCTCTCGCTGCCTTGGAGGACATTAGTTTGGACCAGCAATCTGAAATTGGTTGTTCTTACACATTAGTTATTGTTGATGGGGGTGCGGGTTGATGCATAGACTTAAGCATGCAGAGGCCAAAGCAGGACATGGAAGTGTCTTCTATTGGTCTCTGCTTTGCTGTCTTAAGACAGGGTCTCTCACTTAATTAGAATCTTGATCTTTCAGCTAGGCTGGGTGACCAGTAAGCTCCCAGGAGCTAGCGTCCTCTGCCTGTTCTACAATGCAGGATTACAGGCACCTGCAGCCATGTCTGGATGGTTTTGTGTGGGTGCTGGGAATTTGAACTCATGTCCTCACAGTGGCACAGCAAGTGCCCTTACCCACTAAGCCATTTTCCCAAGGTTCCAGTTCTCTTAACTATAAAATTTTAGACATACCATTTCATCTTTCTCTGCTTCTCTCTACTCTATCTTCTAGGATCTGCGAATTTCACAGCTTTTAGGATTGAGTAGGAGCTGCTTTCGTTTATATAAAGTACCTGATGTATAGTGGGTGGGTGGATAAGTGACAACATTGAAATATTTTTCTCTTCAAGAAGAAAGTGTAATGTCATGTGATCCCGACATTCCACGAACTCCAAAATTCAAATACTTCTCAGGCTGAAGAACGCACAGGTGGGGGTGCAGGAAAATAAGGAATCAGCACTTTGTATTAAATCAATGAGAAAGTGCAGATGACTGCAAATGTCCTGGACAGTTTTTGTTGTTGTTGTTGTTGTTGTTGTTGTTATTGTTGTTTACACGAAACTCGCTCCTACTAGCAAGAAAGCAAGAGGCAGAGGGCAAGGCGAGAGCAGTCTGCTGTCTGGCTGAGAAATGAAGTCAGAACAGTACCAGAGCCCACCCCTAGGGATTGAGCTAGGGCTCTAACTTGTGGTGGAGCCAGTGCCAGGGAGCTGTCAGTGCCTGCTGACACATGTAGTTTGCATGTTGCCCCCTGCTACCTGGAGCAGCCAAACCTCTTACCCACATTCCTCCCCTGCCCACCAAGATGTGCCAAATGTCTTTAACCGATCACCCCTCCCCCCCCACACACACACTCCCTGCTTCTGAGCCCCTTCATGCACCCTGTGGGTATAGTCTGATTACCCTGCTTGAAGTTGGCTGATGTTAGAGGTTTGCATCCCACCTTCCCCCACCCAGCTTACAAAGGAGAACTACCAAAGTACCACACACAGTGCTCTCTAGCTCTGACTTTGAAGGAGAATTTCTCCCCTAAGGGCTCTATTCTTGGGTGCAGCAGAATCGAGGAGAAAGAAAGTTTATCCCAAGGAAGTCAAAGCAGCCAAGAGTTATTCAGTATGCCCGACTGCCTGTTATATTTAGAAACTACACAGAGGAGAGCTTCAAGAATGTTGGAACCTTCCAGTAGCAAGTGGTCCTGCTGGATTCTCCTTGTTAGTTGGGTGGCCAGAAGAACAGAGCTTTCCTCTGCTAATATGTAGGAACCAAACTATGGTAACTGGAGGTGGGGTAGGAGTATCGGAAAAATTGAGGTGTGGGTGTAGTGGGGTGGGATAGTCCAAGGAGGGCTTATAAAAAGTCATATGGCAGCCTATCTCGTGATCCAATTTAAAAAAAATAATTGGAAGCATAGTATAACACTTGTGAAATTTTATTCACAAGACAGGAGGCTAAAAGATTGAGTGAGGATGGGAGGAGGGGCACAGAAGTGAGAAGGGGTAGTGAGTTGGTTAAACTAAACTAAACCAAGGATCTTTGAAAAAGCCCATGTAACCATTAGTTGGTTAGGTAATTTCAAAATGCAACTCAATAAAAGAGTTCAGAGGGAATTACCCTGCATGGTTGGATGATGCTTCTCCCAGAAGACACGGATTGTTAAATAAAAGTCACAGTGGTAGGCATGGAATGCTGGTTAAGAAGGAGCCAGAGGTCTCCAAAGCAACACAGACTAGTGCCATTTCCCTTGATTCCTCGTGATAACATGGTAAGGCACTTGCTGAAGGCACCTCGCACTGCCTGTGGGACCTAAAGACATCCGCCGTCTGAAATCAACTGGGGAGCCTCCTTCCTGGTGGTTAGCTTTCTCAGCGCTGGGGGATGCTATGCAGGCTGCCTGAGGAGAAAGGACATCAATGGGCTTACCTAGCACTGGACTCTGCTTGCTAAACTACTAAGTGGCCAGACACACTATGCCCTTCATCTCAGAATGGCATGGCTATAAGCAAGCGACCAGTGACTCTGTGATTGGTTTTAAGGCAGACTTTCCAGGAGGGAATTCCAGACCACATACTGTAGTACCAGTCAAAAGATCATGGCTGGGGAAGTCATAGACTCTAGGGTGAAACTGCTGTTTTTATTCTACTAAAAAATGTGGTCATACTATCAAATGGCCTTCTAAATATTTATTTTAATACCCATAGACCTGAGCTGTGTTGATCTTGATCAGAGAAGTTTCTTTCTGCAGTGGGCAGTAGTCAATGGAAAGATACAGAAGTGAACAGAGGATCAAGACTGAGACTGAGTGTCCAGTCCGAAAGGGGACACCTATGTCACTAACATCCCACACCCCCAATGAGAGGCTTGGGGAGCAGCATGGAAGGGGAGGTGGGAAGAATGTCAGAGCTGGAGGATGGACAGGAATGCTGGGAAATGCTGTCTTCTGGACATGCCATGGCTATCTCACTCATGAACTCATGACACAAGGTCAAGGAGCTAAAATTCTGGCCTAGATACAGTAGATGATCTCCAGGTCCCACCCCCTAGTGGGGAATCCTGACAGTTGGTTACAGTAATGATTAGTTATAGAATTGCAGGCTGAACCTGAACATTATCTATTGTTTCAGCATCCCTTCATTGAAGTATTTCAGCCAGGTGTCATTTGATCCTTTTATTGCCTATAAAGTGAGGTGACTAGATCAATGATGTAAACGTCATTGAACACTGATGTATGGGGACTTCGTTAAAACTCCAGATGTTAGAGTTGGCGATATGGTTCAGTAGTGAACAGCCCTGGCTGCTTCTTCAGACAATACAGGTTCAGTTGCCAGTGCCCTTAGCTTGGCTCACAACCACCTACAACTCCAGTTCCAGTGGTTCCAGTGCTCTCTTCTGGTCTCTGGGGGCACCAGGAATATACATAATACTTAGACAGATAACCACATACATAAAATGGAAATAAATAAACCTTGTTTAGAAACCACTACAGATGTCGAGGCTACATGACCTGGGTTTTGACTGGAAAGTTCTGCCACATGCACACTGGGTCCATCATCAGTGATCTTTTCCTAGTGATTGTAATTTATAGTTGTGGTTGATCGAATTGGGCCATATTAAATTTTGAAAGGCCATGGTTTTCAAAGTATGGTCTTAGAACCCATTGGAATGTTGTATTCTAAGTGAATAATGCAAGTGTGGTTTTAATACACATGGTGATACCAGTCAACTAAAAAAAAAAAAAAAGGATGAATTATATTATCTCCAATGTAGGTGGAAATTTGGGTCACTATATTAATTGAAACAAGTCAAGAACAGAAAGACAGATAGTACATGATCTTACCTATATGATATGGACTCTAAAAGTATTGATTTCATAGCAGCTGAGAGGATTTTCCATTTGGCAGTCACTCAGCAAAGGAAAGGGAGGGGAAAGTTAAACAACGGTGATCAGGTTATCAAAGTACAAGTAGTTCTTTTGTGTTATTGCGTACTGGGTAAATATATAATTCTTATTCATGGTGTGCTTTGTCATCTTCAGTGACAAAACTAGAACTCTTAACATTTAGTTCAGAGTCACTGGACTTGGGTAAATTGTAGAGAGCTCTAGGAAGGTTTGAACCTGCACAGTGTTTGACAGGTTACTAGAGGCAATAGATTGACAGGGACATATCAGAGGAGCTAATGCCAGGAGGCCCATTTTTATTGTGATGAGCATCTCTTCATAGAAGGGGATTTGGGAGTTTAGAATGGAAAGCAAGTTCAAAGGATCCTGTCCTTTCAATGTCATTCTTACCTAGTGCATCACTTCCTAAAGTCACTAAAATAAATGATAGGGTGACATGCTAGTATGGAGGAGAGATTTGACCTGGAATTCTGATCCCATTTCATAGATGATTAAGATAGGTCTTAAGATGTAACTTTTGCATCACAATTCTTTCCTGGGTAACAAAACAAGGAGACATTATGGACACATGATAGTCTACTTAATGTTCCAGGCAAGGCTCAAATACAGAGGGTCATGTTCTAGATTTGGTGAATTTAGTAGGAACCCTATTATCTGGCTTTGAGAGGAACCCAGTTATTGTGCAGAGCAGGGTGCTGACTGTTTCTTCTCACCCTATGTCCAGTGAATGTAGAGTCAAAGCTGGTGGCTTCTCTTCAGCAGGTGCTTTGTGAATGGCTTCGTTGCTTGTCATGGGACTGTGTTGGAATTTAGTGGATAAACAGTCCCATTGCTGCTTTCGAATCTCTCTTTCTCTTCTTGGAATACTATGAGTCGCTAAAGTAAAGTAAGGATGATGAAAACATGCCATATATGTATATACCTATATGTACCTTACTGGTATGGTCTCACTTTCCTGGCATAAGTTCTTTTCCTTCACTGTAGCTATTAGAAGTAGCATGGGTGGGGTTGCTGAACTGTCTTAGGTCTGGTTACCGACGACAAGTGGCAGGACAGATTGTTTCAGAGACTAGGGTCACATTCAGCCCATTAAAGATTCCTCGTGAATTTGTGTATGTGATATATCCATGAGTGGAAATTGCTGATGCAAAGCTAAAGGTTATTTTGTGGTGGGAAGGCTGCAGATGTTGGGTGTCTTTTCAAAACCTAACAAGAAAATCGGAATACTTTCTGCTAACCCTAGGCATTTTGAAAGACTGAACATTTCTTCTTAGAAAACCATCAGTTGGTATTATAAATATCTGCATATGCATATGGCCTTGATTGATTAAATAGAACACAAACTTTCTGTCTCTGTAATTAGGATGGAATAACACATAGATATTTTCTGTGTTTAAAGCCTGACGGAGCTGCCTGCCCCTTCGCCAAATAGCCCTGGAGCAGTGGTTCTCAACCTTCTAATGCTTCAGCCCTTTAATATAGTTCCTTGTCTTGTGGTGACCCCCAACCATAAAATTATTTGTGTTGTTACTTCATATCTATAATTGTGCTATTGTTATGAATCATAATGTAAGTATCTGTGCTTTTCGATGGTCTTAGTGAAACCATGTGAAAGGTTCATTCAACCCTCCAGGGGGTCATGATGTTCTGGTTGAGAACTACTGCCTTAGAACATACCACGGTGAATTTTCTTATTATTTTAGTTTTCTTTCTTATCATCAGGATGCAACTTCATCTTGGTTATTATTATTAATAAATACAGTAGTTCCTTCTTCCAAGTTTGTTTTCAAATATGTGCTTTTAAAAATCAGTTGTGGGTGGGAGATGATGTAGTTAAACTGCTGAGATTCAAAAAAAATTCTTTCTGGATCAGGATGCAGTTAAGAGCTGGTGCTGTGGCTTAATGGTGGGCACCTTGCTTAGCGTGTGGGTTCCTTGCTTAGCGTGTGGGTTCCTTGCTTAACGTGTGGGTTCCTTGCTTAGCGTGTGGGTTCCTTGCTTAATGTGTGGGTTCCTTGCTTAACGTGTGAGTTCCTTGCTTAGCGTGTGGGTTCCTTGCTTAATGTGTGGGCACCTTGCTTAACGTGTGGGCACCTTGCTTAACATGTGGGTTCATTGCTTAACATGTGTGTTCCTTGCTTAATGTGTGGGTTCCTTGCTTAACGTGTGGGTTCCTTGCTTAATGTGTGGGTTCCTTGCTTAGCGTGTGGGTTCCTTGCTTAGCGTGTGGGTTCCTTGCTTAATGTGTGGGTTCCTTGCTTAACGTGTGGGTTCCTTGCTTAGCGTGTGGGTTCCTTGCTTAATGTGTGGGTTCCTTGCTTAACGTGTGGGTTCCTTGCTTAACATGTGGGTTCCTTGCTTAGCATCTAGGTTCCTTGCTTAACATGTGGGTTCCTTGCTTAGCGTGTGGGTTCCTTGCAAAGCAGCAACAATCAAATGACTCCTGCAATGACGCTCAGATTGCCCTGCTTGATGGGCTTTCATGACTTACATTTTGATTGTGTGGAAATTGAACATCTGCAGTTTATGTATCAGTAGAGGCACAAAGAATTAGGAAGAACGTTATATACGGTTAAGTCTTAGTCCTAGTGGCATGCTCGAGAGCTGCAGTGTTGGAGGATGGAGATTAATTTAGAATTATCTGGAAAAATCTAGGCTGGTGCTTGTTCGCTTGCACTGAACACATGTGAGACTGACCAGGAGAGCTATTAAAATGCCAGTGCCTGTTCCCCACCAAAAAAGATTCTCACGTGGCATGAGCCCCAGGATGGATATTTGTTTAAAGCCCTTCATGTGGTTTTACTGCAACGAGAAGCAAGAACCAGAGGTCTGTACAAAACTCTTGGGTCCCAGCTGAACAAGGGCAGAATGGAGGTGGCAGGCAATATTGTTCTGTCGGTGCCCGTAAGCAGTGGCCGTCTCTGAGATGGCAGAGCTCTATTATGATAGTAGGCTTTTTCCAGTGTAATGCTTCCCTGTCTAAACAGTTCCCACTCTCGCTCTCACTGTCTCTCAAGTGACATGACTTCAAGATTAGGCACAATATACCACATACACACGCACACACACACACATGTCATATACACACACCGCTTTTATGGATTTTGGCCTGCTCTACAGGAGTAAAACAGTAATCCTCCCTTTTCTCCATCTTTAATTGTTCTTCTTTCTTGCCCCTGAGTGCCCTTCAACCTACACAAAGGTAAACAAGGTCTCAGAAATGCCCTTCTTCAATATTGTTGCCTGAACTTAATCTGCCAATGATGGATCCAATAGCTGGGACACTGCACCTTAAGGAACAGGTTCCAGGCAGATCCTGGTGTGTGTTAATGTTTAGCCAGAATGCTCAGCAGTGGTCTAATTTGTGACCTAAATATAATTTCATAGCTGTTTCCTTGCTTATGAGTGTTGACATATTGGCGTCAGTGCCAGATGTCAGCATGTTTACTATGAATTTTTCTCACATATGTTTAAACTTTTAAATAATAGTGTTTAGCATGTAAGTTAGACCTCCTATGCTTTAATCTGTGCTTGTTTACTCATATGCATGTATAGCCATATATGGCATGACTTCCATTATGTTATTATATGTTTCAGGCTTAACTTGGAGTCAATCCATTTTTTAATAATCTCAGAGGAACTTTTATGTATGCCTCAGTCCCTGCTCACCACAAAAAAGCGGCCATTCCCTTTACGAAAGAATAGTGAGCCCCAGAGAGGAAAGCCGTTCCTCTGAGGCAGCGCTGAAGTTGGGTATGGAAATGGCCTGGGATGAGGCTGCTTTTCTTCTTCCCATATTTTTCTTCTGGTACAACACATTGCCTTCCACTAAGCTTGAGGATGCCATTTCTGTCTCTCTCTCTCTTTTTTTTTTTTTTGAATTCTTTATCGCTCTCTGAGGAAGAATGCCAGGAATCAAACGTATATCCTAAGAAAAATGGTTGAATCTAAAATAGCACTGCCCCTTTAGGAGGAAATATTTAATTTCTCAGGCATCGGGAATTTATTTGGAGTGAAGGGAAAAGCTCGAATCTTCAGTGCTGTGTATGTGTAGAAACAGTGCAAGCGTGAGACCCCACAGTGAGGCTGAATTTAGCAGTTTGTCTTGGGAATGGATAGAGGCCACCACTTACATCCAACCCATCTCTTGTCCTAAGTGTTGAGGAGACCAAAATAGCTCTAGCTTATCCTTCTATTCTAGGGCTTGTGACCTGAGCAGATATTCTCTGGAGATAGGTGTCATTTGCTCAAGGTCAACCCCAGGCTGGCTGGAAACAAACTCATCTGCTTGTTGCGTACCCACGGTTGCTCAGAGGCAGTGCTAGGTCTGCGGTGGAGTTTTCTACACCCTTCCCTCTTTAGTCAGTCAGCAAAACAGCTGCAGGTATGCATGGGGCTCCAGCTCTCCTTGTCACTGTGTTTCACACCAGAAACGAAGTCTGGGTTGTAGGGAGCTTTCATATATTGGCAAAGGAAAACACAAACTGGAAGACTTTTTTTGATATCCTGATTATTAATACCTTGTATTTGTATAGTCCTTCGACACGGCAAAGAGCACCCCATATAATAGTTTAAAAGGTGAACAGGAAATGAACGCCTGAGCCAATCTGGAAGGTGCGCAGATGCTGGGGAAACGTGTTGAAGTCTGCTTCTGCTCCATCCTCTAGCTTCTGTTACAGCCCTTCTAAGCCTTCTAAAGACAGATCCCCAAGAACTCTCCGTGCTGACCCCAAGCATGTACATCCTTCCTCCCTAAAACTGACCTCTGTGTAGACTCTCCTGTTCCAGTTCCGGCTTCTTGAAGCCTGTGTCTCTCCATTTGGGTTTGAGCTGGCTCTAGAGACAATGCAAGGTTGCTGCTGCCTTTCCAGAGTGGTAATATGCCTTAGCAGAGCCACGGAGGTTTGTGGTTCTCAGGGAGATCAGGTCCAGAAAATTCATGTTGCTTGAGGATGGTTGCTGACAAGGAAGGGGGGGGACACAAACCAAGCGAGCTTCAGTGACACCTGCTAGGAATTCTGCTTCGAGTAGGAAAGAGTCTGCTGTGACCTCATTCACCGCCCTCCTGTGATCTCTTACTGGCCCTGCTTCCAGACAGAGGCCAGAGGAGATGAGAAGGGAATGTGCACAGGGGCACCTGTCCTGAGGTAGGGAAGGCAGGGGTTGAAGAAGTGAGCATAAGGATGGCCAATCCAGTGGGAGAGTTACCCCAATACTTCATCCCATGTCCTTGTCAGGCCAGTACCTTCGGGACTGTGGATAGACCTCCAGGTAGCCAATCATTCCCTTCCACAGCTAGTACTAAGTATTGTTAAGGTGTGGGTACCTTAGGAACCAGGTGTGCTAGATGGAGGGAGGTTGTCAAACTCAACTGCTTGTTGTCAGTGATTTCTCTGACCCCAGGGTACTGGGTTCGTATTTGATGCTGGAAGATCCCAAAGCTAGTAATTCACCAGGTTGTGGCTGTTAATGTCTTAGCCCAACATAGCAAAGATCATGCTTTGCAAAGAATTGCTTTCTGATATTTGGTGACAGAGATGCTTCTGTTCTATCATTTCCATCTTGTTTCAGGGCTTTGAGTCCTTTTCAGAGCAGTGATGGAGGAACAGTGGCGTGCACCAGCACCATTGCAACTGACCAAGGATTACTATTCTGTTCTCAGTCGTGATCTTCATACACATCCTGATTGCATGGAGTGACAAGTTGAACTGTACACACACAGTTCCCAACCCAACAGGGCTGACAAGATCTGTTCTGTAGCGATCAGAGGCTCTCCTCATCTGTGTGTTCAAAAGGGGAGCACAAGTTAGCATGTAATAAGAGAAAGAGAAGCAGGTCCAGGGCAAGATGAGGCATCTCAGGGATACACAAAGTACACGTGACTAGAACAGCTTTGGGAAACAGAAGAGCAGTGTGGATAAAGTAGATCAAGATACTCAGTCAGGTCAATGGAATGGGAGATCAGACGATACTGGAAGAGTTGGGTTCTTGTTCTGGTCTTGTTGACCAGGCCAAAGAGACTCCTGGTCTTTCTTACAATCAATGGGAGCTCTTAGGAGGCAGTAAGGGAGCGGCAAAATTACATTCCCTGGCAAAGCTGCACTTCTGAGAGAACAGTGGAGAGGGGATAAGAGTCAGAAAAAAAGTGAGCATTCAGATACTTGAGTGATGGTTGAGGACAGGAAGGCACAGCCAGACAGGTCTGCGAACTGTATGGAGCCAGCAGGAAGGAACTGCTTGGCGTGTTTATACATGACTGCTATGGAGATGTCTGTACTTGAAACCAGGGCCATGGCGCCAAAGCTCTGGTCTGCCTTTACCTTGGTGCCAGTGGGATCATGTCTGTGCTTCTTCGTGTGTGTGTGTGTGTGTGTGTGTGTGTGTGTGTGTGTGTGTGTTTCTCAGCATTGTGACTCTCCATGCTTAGAGAAACTGCAGTGTATGGGTGCGTTCTATTTTCTTCATTTAAACCAAGTAGCAACTGTGTTTATTAAGTTCACTATATGAAAACAATCAGGCATAGGAAAGAGAGTCATTTCACATATAATATCTCCTAAGGCCTTGGTCTTTTATTTAGTTTATAGAGAACCCTAGAGTTGTTTTCTATACTATGGTGGTTAAATTGTTCCTTTCCCAGGCAGACATGCCTATAAAGTCATTAATGTATTTATGGGGAACCATCTGGTCACTGGACATGATCCATTACATATCCTAATGAGAATGTTCTTCTCTTGGCCCTTCAGCCAGATTGGGCTAAAGGGATTGGACAGCCAGTTGGTGAACTCCCGTATAGTGATGCCCTTTGCTGCACCTGGCACTTGTGTCCTCCATGGCTCTTCTCTGCCAGGCGGGATTGATTGACTTACATCTCCCTCCTGGGGCTCTCCTTTCCAAGGTGCAGTGTGGCTAGTGCTCCCGTCATTTTCAGCCAGCTCGCCACCCGTCTCCGAGAGGAGGTCTGTGCAGTGCTGCTCTGTGAAGAGGTGGTGGCCGTGATCCCGAGGACACAGGCACACGCCTGGCTACTCTGCTCACCTTTCTTAGTGTCCTTCCATGGAAGAGGACATTTAGCTTCCAGTTTGTAGATAAGGAAGTTTCTTAGAAAGTACTTTGTATAAATGAATTTTTCCAGGGATTACTTATGAGAAATCTATATCAGAGGAGGGTCAGGGTTGGAAGCGTTATCATTGTTTAAATGTCTAATAGCACTCGATGGGAAATTAAGAGCGCTGGAGGCTCTTCCAGAGGACTTGGATTCAATTCTCAGCACTCACATGGCAGGTTCACAACTGTCTGTAACTCCAGTTCCAGGGGATCTGACACCCTCACCCAGACATACATGCAAGCAAAACACCAGTACACATAAAATGAAAATGAGTAAGTCATGACACATGCTGGCTTATTCTCTCCCTTCTAACCATTCCCTTTCTTCTCCAGAAAGAAGTGTCTCAGAAATCTCCCCAAGCTTCTTACACACTGCCACTTCTTTTCTAAACACTTGCTTGGAGCCTCTTTAGCCTCCCGATCCCACCCTGATCATTGCCGGACACACACCATAACTGAGTCTCCTTGAACGAGAAGGGAAGGTGTGCCATTGTCCCACAGAGTTTAACAGGGTGGTGCATGACAGTAGTGACTCACACTTCCCTAAGGGATTTTTCAGCTCAAGTTCCACCTCTGAACAGTTGTCAGACTTTGCACTTTTCCTGGTCTTGAGAGCTTTTCATTTCTAGCAATAGAGGATAAAGATTGGTCATTTATCCATTTTCCATTAAACAAGCCATCACCTTTCCCCCACAGACAGAGGGAGTCAGCCTATTCACCTGACATTACAAACAAAACAAAAAACAAACAAAATCTTGTGTGCAGTTTCTATGGGTCAGTTGAGCCTGAGGATACTTGAGTAGACACCAGAAAGTATTCTTTTTTCAAAGCATAATGTCCTATGGAGTTGAAGACCAGAAAATCAGAAATGTTCTCGGGAGAGAACATACCATATAAGGTAAAGGCCAATATTTGCTTTCAGGGATTGGGGGAGGGACACTGTTAGACACCAAGAGCGATGACTTTGGTTTTCTTGGAAAAAAAAAGCAATAACAACAAAAAACCTGTCCTGTTAAAGCGCAGAGCACTAAACTATGTTAACAACCCTATCAGTTATGTTCCAAATGCTGCCCCGTTGCATAGTTGTATATAAACACAGTGGAGCTCTGTAACACAGAGGTCCGGGCTCTTACCAAGCTTCTCCGGGGTAGGTAGTAAAATGTCTGAGACTGCAGCAGCTGCCCCCGTGAACACTCTTGACTTGAGTTACAGCAGTGGAACTAAATATAGCCAGATCGGCCCTCTGCACAGAACTCTGTCACATCACTAGGACGGAATGTGCTCCGGGGGTGTGGCCTACAGAGATGGCATCATCTCTGTGGCTGCTACATGAGAGGTATGCCCACCCTCCCCTCCCATCTCCTCCCCTCCTCCCCTTCCCCTCCTATCCTCCTTTCCCCCCTCCCCT